>JAJJWW010005465.1:0-87781 GCA_023531295.1 Papaver armeniacum | reverse complement strand
GAGCGATTTGGCGAATTCCTTTAAGCACAATTTTCCATCGGAAGCTCTATCATTCATTGCTGATAGGAATCGGCTGAGATGCTCCTGCGCGTTCCCTTGTCCATCGTATGTCTTGAATTTCGGAGAAATGTAATCCTTAGGGTATTGGTATTCTCGGATATGTACCGGGTATGGGCTGCTTACACGACACTGGTTGTCTTGTTTTACCACATGATAATTTTGCTCCAAGTATTTCGCCATTTCTTCCTGTGACATCGCCGTTGTCTTGTCACCTTGGTGTTCCCCGCCTTTTGTTGATTCTTTGGGTGTGTTTTGTCCTGTTATCACTGCTTGTGCTATCCAGACTTCAAGCTCCTGCCTTCTTTGTGAGCGATCGTCTAGTTCCATTTGCATGTCCTGCAGGGCTGGTGGCGTGGGTTTTGGTAGTTGGATCACTCGCGTGTTCTTCTCTTGTGTCACTACTATCTCTTTGTTTTGGGGTTTATGTCCCGTTTCTTATTTGATAACATCCTGGGCCAGCAGTTCTTCTTCGCTGTAATCGTCCTCCATAGTCACCTCATCGAGGTTGATAGGTTGATTGGTCGCTTGGTTTCCCATCGCGCCTGATCTAGCGCTTTCTAAGTAGGTCATGGTAAGCTAGGCACGAGCCTCCGGGTGTGGTCGCCAATTGTTGAGGGGTGAATTTAGTTCTGGTCCTACCCATCCTAGCTACACCAAGTGACCTCACTTTTCTAAGAATAGTAAGAGAGAGAGTTATCTTTCCTTTGTACCTTGTCCTTCCTTATATAGACTTTCCTAAATGTCCCTCTTTTTATGTCATCATGACACATGTCCTAAACCTTCTGAATTACCTCTAATGCCATTTCTTAACATAACCTTCTCCTTATTCATTAATCCCTTCCTTATCCTTCTTTCCTCATGGGTCTTTTCTTGTTGGACTTGGGCTTAGTCCCCAAGTCCCCATCTCTCATACTGGGCTTACCTTTCCTCTTAAGGGCACCCTTGCACCATTAGGAGGTATTATTTTTCATGTATCAACATTAGTCCCCTGACTATTGGGTTATTTGTAAAATAACCCGATAGTCATAGGATTTTTAGCACCCCCCTTTGTGGGAAGCTTGAAACGAAAATCTTCCCTCCTTATTTATCCCATGATCATGGGCGACGTTTGGCTTTCTTTTATCGTGCAATCTTTCCCTCTTCTCTTCAGTTTCTGACGATTACTATTCCCTTTGCATAACCGCCACGTTCAAGCCTGGAGGCCCCAAATATATAGATATGTTGGTTTATTTCCCCTTCACTTTTCTTCTCCCTTTCTTCCTCTTAAATACATACATACACTCGCCATGTCCAGCAGTTCGCCCGAGGAATCTGGCGAGTCTGAGGAAATAATGAGCGGGGGTTCTGATGAGACCGAGTACCCGAAACAGGATGAAATTATCCTACTTCCTCCAGCAGATGGCCAGTCATACACGCTTGCGGAGTTTACTAGCGGTCCCGATCTAAAACGCACGCTGAAGCTAAGAGAGTATCGCGGAGGTAAGCGCGTTTTTCCTCTTGATGATATCTTGGTTCCTCGCCTTCTAAATCCTCCTGTGTTACCCTATCCTTCCGCTCCTTGGTGGCTCATGCAGCCCGAATCAGAGACCATGGACGCTTTTGTGTTTAAATCGGTTCCGAGGATGGCTATTCACCGCGGCGACTACGATCTTCTTGTCATCGATATTCGCTCTAAGTCAAAAACTCATATGATATGGCCGCACTGGACATCTTACATACGCTCCAACCCTGGTCACGCGGACACCCTTCGTAGAGCAGGCATTGACGAGGCCATAAATTCATCCCTCAAACGGGAAGTGAAGAGGTATAAGCGCGACATAACACGACTCTTCTGTCGCTGGGCTCCTCCTGTTCACACCATTCTTACGACGTGGGGGGGAAGCAACCATTGTACTAGAGGATGTAGTCGCCCTTACGGGGTTACCTATCCACGGTAGTCATTCGTATGACGAGGCGGCTGTTTATGGGGCGCTGAACGACGAGGATAAGGCGTTGTGTGCTTATTTTCTGAAGTGTAAAGATGTTTCTCGACGTGAATTAGTGCGGAGGGACCAGGCGCCATCGAAACAGGGCGAGGGTAAGAAGACTGTAGGTGTGGATAAGAAAGGAGCGTCGCCGTCTGCCGCAAAGGGGAAAACCAAATGGGTTGAGGAGAGAAGACTTATTTAGCACGCCCAATAGACGAGCGGTTGATTACTAGATCTATTCGTGCATACGAAGCGATCCACGGCTCATCAGCTTCTCCGACATAGGCCGACCCTGAGTGGGTCACCAAGACCAACCGCCGCGCTTTCTTTCCTCTTTGGATCAAGTATTGGGCTCCACGATTAGTAGATGGGAAAGTTCTTTCTCCAAAACGGAAAGAGGAGAACCCTCGTGCGGAGTTGGCCGCTTACATCCTGTTCTGGATGTGTCATGATGTATTTGAGTATAGTCCTCAGGACACCATCAAGAGTGAACTTGTGCCGATGGTGGTGTTGTTATCTCCCAGAGTTTCTTTCCCGCTTGCACCGATGTTCTTAGGCGGTCTGTATCGCCATTTGGATTTGTCTTGTCACGACCTTCAGGCGGTGGGTTCATCTCATAAGATCGAGACTTACATCTCGACCTCTTTTATGCAAGCGTGGTATTGGGAGCATGTTCCCCCTTGCGCACCTGATCCTAATGAACTAGCGATTCATCGTGAAGAAGACGTTAGGCAAGACGATGGCTCGGTTAAGAGGGCTTTGGTTGTTTATGGATACCCGCGGATGGCTCTTTGGCACCTAAAGGGGAAGGTTCCCAAGAGCTATATTGCCAAGCATTTGGACGTGGCTAAAGATTTTGTACCATTTCCTTACCAAGATAGTCGATCGGGCCCGCCACATTATGACTTTACCGCGCCTTTTGACACGGAGCTGGACTCGTCTAATCCTTTGGCGGAAGCATATTTTGATTCGGTAATGGCCGTGTTACCTGGTTATCTCCCTGGATTCTACGCTGGCAAGTTTATTGCCATGTCTTACAACCCAAATCGCGTTGCTCGGCAAGTTGGGTTTGACCAAGGGGTTCCTCGTAGGTTTCCCCCTTGGGGAAGCTCTGATATTGGGGATATTATTGCCAGTTTTGATCGCTTTGTCTTCAAGGGGACAGCGCGTTTGTCTGATCGGGGGATCATCTTTTCATTCAAACAGCCTCTCCATGAACGCCCTTTGGCAGTTACTGAGGGGGGTCATGAGTATCATGACTTCATACATCGTCGGGCTTTGAACTTCTTTTGCGTGAATCGTCTCCTCCCCGAGACCTATCCGTTCAAGACCTTCGAACACTTCATGTGTCCGGCCGGATTAAGCTTGATGATGTCGTGGCTGCTGCGCATCGTCTTAGTTAAGCTACCAAAGGTCGCCCCTTGGAGCCTATAGTAACTTCTTGGGCTCCTCCCGAGGGTCACGAGCCTATAAAGCCGAAGAAAGAGTCGAGGTCATTTTCCGATCGTAAGCCCCCGCGGATAGATGTAATAAGATCATCTGCCAATGTTTCAATGGCACGGGTACTTGCTGTTTCTTTAGCTTTTTATTTCCGTCATTTATTGTCGCCTCCCTTGTTTTTGATAAAACGAGTAGCAAGGATTGCATTCTCAGGAAGCTCCTCATTCCAATCGCGTGGGGTGAAAGCCCCCTTCTTATGTGATGGAAGAGTACCTGAACATGCCCGAGTGTGATTGGACTGAGAAGAGCCTTAGGAAGAAGGCTAGGCGGGTGGAAGCTAAGTTGTCTGCCCCACGTCCTTGTTCTTCTGCTAATGTCTCGTCCTTGCAGCCTCAACAGGGTCGTTGGAGGAGCGCGTCGCAACCCCCTGGGAGTGCAAGTAGCAGTCCGACTCCCTCATTTGTAAATCAGTTAAGAGATTTTGGGCCAGTTGGGTTTCTCCGCGCCTTCACGTATCATCAGTTCATGCTCTTCGGGATGAGATCGTTCGTGTTAGGGGTGAACTTCCGGTGTCCCCTGGTGCCGTTTTGCAATCAATGAGCCCATCTGGGTCCAGCTGGTCAGTTTTTGGTGGGTCCTCATCCCACTGGCACTAACCGTTAATGATCCTGCGGGTAACCTCTTATTTAATACGTGTCTTTGTTTTTATCATTCTCTCCCTCTCTCTTCTCTTTTGTTTTTTATAAATCTAAGTTGTTTTCGCAATGGTGCTCATATCTCATTTTTCAGGCTCTACTAGTGACTCTGAGTCGTCTTCTAGTTCTTCCGCATCTCGCCCTAAGCCCGCTGATATCTTTCCAGACTCGTCGATTCCTAAGGTTAGTCTCTTCTCCTCTTCTCTTCGCTCTTTTTTTTTTTGTTTGTTTGTTTGTTCTCTTGTTCCCCCCTTTTTTTTTGCTGAAATTTCATCCTTGGCGCTAGGATATGGGTAAAAAGCGTAAGGAGGACGCTAAGCCTGATATAGATGGCGCGAGGCGTATAGTCCCCAATGGCGATAGGTCTGTTAAACGCGCTCGGATGGACGGTGCTGGTTCCTCTGCCCATTCAGAAAAGCAGGTTGATGTTCCTGTTTCTGACATACCAGCCGCTCCTATTGAGTTAGAGAGTTCCAGAGACGCGCAACTTCGTTTTCCTTTGGTAGTGAGTGTTGCCGACGCTGGAGTAGATCCTGCTACTCACACTCTTGTCCACGGCTTTTGGGTCCCGACTGTTTTCGCCGCTGCCTATTGTATGTGTACAATCAGTTTAACAAGGGAACTAAGTTTCTTAGTCAATTTGTTAAACTATTAGGAAATTTCTTCGGGCAATAGTTTTCCTTGATAACATATTAAAACTAAATTACTTGTAGTTTTGGTTTTAATATTGGTTGTCTAAAGTGGTATGTGAAACCTTCGTGCTAAACTCTTATAGGTTGTTTACAAGTCTTTTAGATTTGTAAGATCCTTTCGGTTTCACATTTATTTGCTCGAACCTTTGTCATTTTGTGACAAAAAGGGGGATAAATATATGGAGTAAACAAGTGATTTGCGATCACTAAGGAAAGGACAATTGTGCTTAAACGTTATATCTAACGAAAGAGTAAAGCATTGACTAAGGGGGGAAACATATCATATTGTTATGTAGTCATTATGTACTACAAAAGGGGAATAATAACAAAGATGTTCGGATTGATTATCTACCTATCTTACCTTCAGGGGGAGTATAAGCTTTGTTATTCAGATGTCAACAACGGCATTTATTGATTGAATATATGCAGGTTATTGTGCTGTTGAAACTTGGAATCAAGCGTATGTATAATGAACTCTTGTAATTTGTTTATCCATATGTATTAAGAGTTTTGTCACTAAAATTGACAAAGGGGATATTGTTAGAGCATAGATCGGTTGAACCCACCAAGCGTTGGTATGTCAAGTTTGGTTGTCATATTTTAGTGAGTCAAAACTCATCTACGAGTCGCTTGATTATGTACTAGAGACAACTTCGTTTAGGTTAGACTAGAAAGTTTAGGAATGTTGAGACATACAAGTATTACTCGAAAACCTGAAAAACGTGAAGAAGTAACGAACTACAATGACGACATCATCCATCCTCTTGAGGTTAGTAATATTGACTTGAACTGTTTCATTCCTAACGTATCTTTTAAGTCGCGCTATATTGAAAACATAACTGCGAAGCCGTATATTGGATATATTACTCTACTAGTGAGACATGATCATATGATCATAGTATTAGGGAATTAGACTACGAAGTATAAAGCTTATCGTTTGAACTTCGTAGATATGACATCAACATAATCTTATGAATGCTGTTATGATTATGTGAATGGGTAAAGGTGAAGATTTCATCCTAGGAAACAATGTTTTACATTTGTTTAAAGGAAGTACATTCATGAACTTGTTTTATGAATCGAAAGGAAATCACTAGGCTTATTGGTACGGCTATTCATTGCAAATCTTTGGATTACCAATATGTGTGAGTTGGTAGAACCGATCGTAACTTTGTTATGTATCTTGGTACAACTAATTACAATGTCTGACTTATGATTTGGTATGACTAGTTTTGATTAATTAGTGTAACAGATCCTAAGTAATCACCTGAGATGGTATGATCGATATTTATAATTGGTGTGACCGATCACAGAGAGTTATGTAATCGATCCTTGTAATTTGTGTAACCGGTCCTAGTAATTGGTGTAACTGATCCTAGTGACTGGTGTGACCGATCACAAGCAATACCGCGTGTACATGGTAACCGGTCATGGTAATTGATGTAACTGATCCGGGTAACTGATGTAACCGGTTCTGGTAACTTGTGTGACCGATCACAAGTGCTTCCATATTAGGGTATAAGTGATCCCAGTGATTGGTAAAACCGATTGAAATCATGTATGTGATTTGATATTTGATCAATCACATAGTTGTCTTGGAATACAGATGAACCAATTTTAAACTTGTTAGGAAGTGTGGTATAATCGATTCCAAGATTGTAAATATGAAATAGGATTTACAAAGAAGAGATGCCAACATACTTTGAACACATACAATAACTCTTATCTTTTATTGTTCAAAGATATTCCTTAGTACTCAAAGAGATCCTGTACCGAAATAAATTAAGAATTTTTTAATGAAGGTTGTTAGTTTTATATGCTTTAATTACCATCAATTAAATGCATATCTCTAGAGAATAAAATTAGCAATGTGCATTTACTAATTTGGAGATTTCTGAAAATATTGGACAAAACATTTACTGGAATTTATGAAAACCGAATGGGCATTTATTGCATATCTTGAGAATACTTTCGGTTTTGGAAATTCCTTGGTATCCAAACATCCTTGGTCTATAAATACCTAATTTTTCATTTCTAGCAAACTATCCTAAGAGCCAGGCAAACTTCATCTTGTTGTTGTTTCTGGTGGAGCCGTCTAATCGAAGATGAAAGTACCCTAATTAGGCGAAATCTCTTACCAACGCTCGTTTAAAGACTTCTGTGGGATCAAGAAGCTCTACGAGTACTGTTGGTGGGAAACTAGATAATTGCAGTGTTATTAGTTTTCGATTGATTTGATTGACTAACGGTTGCTGAAACTTTGATTGCACCTAGTTTGTTTATTCTTGACAATCTTCTCTTCTGATATAAGATTCATTCAAACTAGATCGAAGTATCAAAGGGATCTTTAGAACTGTTTGTAGATCTAAAGACGTCTTGTGATAATCCATTGTTAACAGACTATATTCCGCGCGTGATTGATCACAAGAGATTCAAGTGGTGTTGTGCAGGTTTTAATTGAAGATTTGAAGACGAAGAATATTTTTTATTGGTTTCGCATATCTTTGCGACAATGCGCGGTTGGGAGGCTATTGTGCGGTCCGCAATCAACATTCAGTTCCCGATAACGTGGTTGGAGGAGTTGTTGGTGAAGCACTACGCCAAAAAATGGAGTTTTGCATCAAGCTTCCACTGTTGCGAATCGGGTTCGAAACTGCGCCAAGCTGTTGCGAAGGGGAGCGACTCGAATTTTCGCAACGGAAATGTAGTTGTTGCGAATTTCAAGTCGCAACTGTTTTCGCAACATTTTTCAGCTGTTGCGACTTAAATATTTAGCAACAGCTTAGGAGCAGTTGCGAAATTTTTACTATTGGTTGCGAATTCTTGACTAAGTCAACGAAGACTGACCTAAAAAAGCCGCACTAAAAATTTCGCAACAGATTTCAGCTATTGCTAAATATCTGCAACAGCAAAAAAAAAAAAGTCAAGTCTTTGTTGACCTGGTCAAATATTCCCCATTCTATTTTATCCTGCAACTACCCCATAACCCTCTGATTCAGTCAATCAATCATATATACACAACAAAGTTAAGAAAAACATTACAAGAATCATGAGAACAAAAATTGTCATTTGGATAATGTCTATACACTCAATATTATACCAATAGAATGTTACATATTGTTCCAAACAATAAGATTTTATGTCTTGAATAAAACAATGAAAGTTGAAAGACAAATACATGAAGTACCTGCCCATCCATCAACGGCCACACATCTACAAGAATGATCCTACTGAACCCCCAGTTGTTGTTGTTAGTGGTGGAAATCATCAATAAGTAGGAGGTTGTCCATGACCAGCAACCCAAATGAGTGGTGTACCTGCATCACTCTGTGAATGGATTCGACCACTTTGGAGGGAAGAGGTTGAAAATGAATACTTTTGTTTCTTTGTTCCAATTGTCAGTCCTTGCCATATCAAGCTGGAACACTTCATCAACCTGTTTCATTGTGAGCCAAGAAAAAAATATCATGTAAATGTTGACTGTAATACACTTGCACATACTAATAACTAAGATGTCAAAGTGAATGCCAAGACAGCATAAAAGCAAAACAGGAAAACAATAAATTGATTAAAGAGGGAAAAGAAATTTAGAAATGCATGTGCAAGCAAAGGGAGAGAATGAGAGGAGACACATTAAGATGAGAACCATCAGTATCCCGGCAAAGCAAACGCGTAAGGTCAAAGTGACATTCACCGATGTGATACTCATTGACCCTTTCATTTACATATAAGGAAAAAGAAAATGAGAAAATAAAAGAAAACTCACATCTCCCCAACACTTTGATACTTTTGCTATTTCATCTTTCCCCTTGGGAATTTCAATCAGCCCAAAGAACCCATCATCTCCTACGGACAAGATCAGCATCTACAGGTCGAAGCATTAGCAAGTCATGTATACAAATATACAAGAATCAGTTAAGGACATCCACACACTGGATTTTATATTATGTACAACTAATCGGGATCCATGAAATTAGTTAAAGATTTGTCCTTAGGTCCACAATAAATTGGCCACTGCCATGTGTAACATTAGAATAAAAAGGCAAAGTAAAGTTCTGTACCTTACTTGATTCCAGGCAGATCACAAGGAAGAAGAATTTCAATTGGAGAGAGTGGAAACATCTCGAGGGGTAAGCTTACGAGGGGCAGGAAGAGAGGAGGAGCTGCATCTTCTTTCTTCAAAGTGTCAACTGTCGGCTAATGAAATATTCTAGTTATTAACTAAAAAGTGTCAATGACTAACAATGTATAAGATTTTTAATTACGACACCAGTAGTATTCTACACCCAAGATAAGATATGGGTACTCAAAGATAGCAAAGCAGTTAGTCATATTACCTGCAATTCTTCTATATCTGACTCGGTGAATGGATTTTGACGCCTGACCTTCTTCCCATGTTCACTTATAACTTGCAGATTTCAGCACCAAAACAACATAAGAATGAACCTGTAGATATTTTAATGTGCAGGACATATTACAAAAAACAATAAATTGAGTTAAACACCAGCTTCGAAGACTTCGCCAAATTTGCATCACTGAAAACACTCAAGCAAGAAAAAACAAATCATCCAATCATTTTTCACCCAAGAATCATGAGAGGGTTTATAAAGGTAGACCTGATCAGGGAAATATGGGAGCTGCAGGTTTTGTAGTAGGGTTAGTTTGCGTTCCTTTCGAGCTCCTTGACAAGTGCAGCAAGTGACTCGGGATTCAAGCCCTTTTCACAAAGAGCAACGAGGACTGAAAGGGTGTGGCGATCCAACCCTGTTTCCAGAATGTTTGATGTTTGAAAAGCCAGTTCCAACGATTCTCAAGCATTCCTAGAAGCCTCTCGATCCATATTAACGCAAAGAGACCGATAACATACGAGGGAAATGACAAAATATAGAATGTTTAGAAGTAATAACTAGTAGAACAATAAGTCGAAACTTACAATATATAACAAAGAATAAAAATCACTAATGACTAATCCCATTAGTTAAACAAGTAAGCATTGACACAAATATCGTTGATATATAGAGGCGCAGCTTCCAAGTTTCAAACACTGACTTTGTGCTTCCTTCAACAGCTTCGATTAAAACAGATATCTGAAATGAAAACAGTTATAGAATTATCACTTTAAGGTAGCTCTACGACTGTCCATTCATGAATCATCCATCCAATTTCATAACATAAGCTAGACACTACAGCAACATTCTACAAATACTACACAACAATCAAAATTAACCAACATACAAATACTACATAACAATCAAAAGGATTATATGCAGAAATAGGCCTGGTCTGGACCCTCACTTTCGTTTATAGGCCTCTTTTTTTATTTCTTGCAAAACTAGGCAAGTTAAACGGATTCCATCCACTTTAACCATCTCGGTCAATTTATCGCGTTGACTTGTCAATATCTCGCCAAAATATCATATAGGGAGATCTCCCGAGTTGGGTAAGATTACTAAAACGCCCTCTTTGTAGTGTGTCGGTATCATAATTATTATCCCCCACGTGCTTCTTTCTGGACCCCTAATCTAAGAGTAGGATATCTCGAAGATTTTTGAGTGGCAATGATATCCAATATAAATCATTACCCTAAAATTCCTTCATTCCTCTCTTCCATCTCCGTTCTTCTTCCCCATCTCTGTTCTTCACCAGCCGAAACAAAACAGATTAGAACCAGTGAACAAACTATGGTGGTTCCTGCTACCCAATAGCGCAAAAACAAGATCGGTTCGATTTTTGGTTCTAATTTATGATATAGAAGATGGGTTTGGTTCAGTGGAGATGAAGCAGAACAAAGGATTGAAGATGGAGAAATTCATGGGAACAATGGATTGAAGAATGAGTTCGGCTCAGATTTGAGTTTCGATCGATTTTAGTGAGATAGATTGGAGAAATTAATTCAAGGAAGAACACTTGCTGTTATTGTCGTTGATGCTTGATAATGGAGAAAAAAGAAATGGAGACAACTAGGGTTTGTGAGAAGAACAAGGAAAAGAATGGGTTCGAATCAAATTGATTTAGTTCAAAATTGAGAGAAGGAAGAAAAATTGGTGATGATGTTGTTGAATTCAGAGAAGATTGGATCAGATTGAGAGTTAATACTCGTTGATGCTACTGAAGATTGAGGAGAAATAAAGATTGGCTTGAACTAAGAAATTGTGAATAAAAAATCGAGAAGAAATGGAAACCTGGTTTTGCGATGGGTCAATGTAGTTAGGGATTGAGATAACAAGCCGATTTTTGATTTTGGGTTGAGCTAGATTTCGAATTTAGCAGAAATTCTGGTATTGCTGTAGTTGAGAAATAGGAACATGGAGTTAATGATGTCTGGGATGGTGGTATTGAAATTACAGATGATGTATCTGTGATGGTGCAGCTGGTGATTGGAGAAGTATGAACTGAGAATTGTTGGTGTATATGCTTGTAAGAAGGAGTTGGGGGTTCGATTCATATTCATGAGGCAACTGATTCTGTTTAATATTGATGCTAGAATGGGTACCGAAAATTGATGTGTCAACAGGCTCTATGGGATGTGTTCAAAAAATTTCATTTGATTTTTTGGGTAAGAATTTTGGGGTGGTGTTGTCAGTGAATTGAGAGAAAGGGGTAATTGATGTTGTTGATTATGGTGGCTGACGGGGAAGGAAAGAATAGGATTTTCTGTAGCTCCTTATTGCTGCAATTTTTGGTGGTTGTGTTGAATTTTTGAGTTCTGTAGAAGGTCTTTACAAATTGGGGTTAATTAGAATCAGTAGTGGTTGTGATGGTTAGAGAAGGAGAAGCTGAGAAGAAGGGAAACATAAAGTTTGATGGCTGGGACTTTAGATGCAAGAAGCCATTCTCATTGCAGTGGTTGGTACCGAATTGCATTTTTTTTTTAACTGAAACTGAAGGGAAAAAAATGTGTTGATGTTGTCAAGGATGAAAATGGATGAATGAGTCATGATGAATACTATGAAAGAATGTATGCAGGGTTGTTGGAATAGCAATTTATGGAACTGAGATAAATTGCAGGTGGTGGAAGTGATGTAGCACCATCATGGCTGGAACTAGAGTTGTGATGCACCATGATGGAGCATCAGTGAGTTTCGCCGGTGCAATAGCCCGATCCTTGGAAGAATAGATCAGTCATCCTAGCCGACCATGTCTCAGAGGACTATTATATCATTTTAAGTGCACCTAACGGTGCTAACTTTCCATCCATCACTTTTGGTCAAAACTTGCCTAGTCTAGCAATAAATAAATAAAAAAGGCCTAGAATTGAAAAGCACAAAAAAAAAACAGGCCTATTTTTGTAAAAAGCCCCAATCAAAATTAACCAACAAACCCTGAAAAGCATAGCACCGTTGACTGATCTCAAATTCTCCGGAAAGACCAGTTCCTCACATGACATTAGGAATTTAATTCACTACAGAGAGGCATCGTTGACACTTACCAAGAAAATTTATCTCCAATCTCTTCTATAAAATCAGCATCAATTAACAATAAAAACATGACTATCAAACCAGGAATTTGATCTATTTCTTGTTCGACATCTACGAACACCAACTAATACACATGTTGTTCATGGTAATTAGCATCCAAAATACCTAACACCATCTACAATTATCATATGTCAAGACAAAGAAGCCAACTTCAAGTGAAATAAAAGCTCAAATCAAACAGTCACTAAATTGACCATCAGATACCCAAAGAACTTCTATTTATCTAATTAGAAACCCCTAACAAATACATCAAAAATTGAAAAATTCAATTATGCAAAGCAACACCAACTAAATTTCGAATTCGTAAGAAAAATTGAACCTGATAATGAAACGTCACCTGATTATGAACCTCATGTAGATCAACCGAAAGGATTTGCTACATCAATTTGCATCTTCCCGTATATCAATCGAAGTAATTTCTTTCTCATCTCTAAAATTTAAACCCTAGGTACGAAATAGAAATACTGGATCTAGGGTTTCTATTGTAGAGATTAAACAAGAGATGTGGTGGTGATGCTCACTGAAAGAGGAGAATAAATCTAGGGTTTCTGATTAAAGAAGATTAAGAAGAATAAACATGGGTTTTGGTGGCATCAGTGAGGTGGTGGTAGTGGTGCTCGAGTTGAAGTAAGGTGGAAGAGGAGAAGAAGAGAAAAAAATATACAGATTTCAATGGTGGTGGGTGTGGTGTTCCGCAGAAGAATAAGAGAGAAGGAGAAAGAGGAAGAGGAGAAGAAGATAGCGTGAAATGACGAAGGGATGGGATCGAGTTAGGTTAGAAAAAATATCAAAGGGCAGAAACATCTGTCATGCCTTTTAGGCGAATTCAAAAATCTGGGTGGATTCATAGTAAAAAGTACACACAACTTTCGCACGCTTAAAGAAAAAACAGTTGCGACTAGCAACAGACTGTAAGCAGTGCGAAATTTGAAACAGAGGTGGGCTGTTGCGAAAATTGAGCAACAGAAATTCGCAACTGAAAATTCGCAACAGCTACATTTCCGTTGCTAATTTGAGCTGCTAAAACCCATATTTGGTGTAGTGGAAGGTGAAGAGTCGGAACGACCCTCGTGGCCGGCTTACAAGTCAGATTTCCAAGCTAGAGGGGGAGCTGAAGAAGCGCTCTGAAGCGACTGCTAGTTAAAAGGCGGTGCTGAATTTGTTGCTTGCTGATGTTGGAGTGGCTAATGATGAGGTGCTGCGAGCCGAGACCGCGGAGGCAACAGTTCGTGCCGAGCTTGAGGAGAAACAACAGGAGTTGGCTAAGCTTTAACCTGCTAAAGGCACTTCCTCTTTGTGGTTTCTTTCCCTTCATCTTTCTTTGGTTATGTTGGATTTGCCTTTCCGGATGATGTGTTTGTTATGTTGTTGTGTTTCGTTTTTATTGGTCGGGATATTAATATGGTGTTTGATTAATAGTTAATATGTTATTAGTGTTTTCGTTATTCTTGGTTCAGTGCAGTTTCAACTATTCATAGTTCACCTCTCTTGTATGAGAGGTATATAGGTTGGGTAAGCGTTTTTGTGACGCATTTATTACCCCCCCCCCTTTTCCCTCTTCTTCCTTTTGTTTTTATCAGGAGTAGTGGGATGTGCAGACGTTGGATGAATGCGCCTACTCCCCCTTTCTTTTTATTAAACGGAAGCGCTGGGGTGTTGGGCGCTGGATGAATGCGCCTACTCCCCTTTTCTTTTTTATCAGAAGTGTTGGGACGGGTAGGCATTTGTAAAACGCGCATACTCCCCCTTTATGTTGTCAGAAGGAAGCGGTGGGATGGGCGAACGTTGGATGAACGCGCCTACTCCCCCTTTCTTTTTATCAAAAGCGTTGGAGTGGGTGAGCAGTGAAAGAACGCGCCTACTCCCCATTTATTTTTATCAGAAGTGTTAGGGTGGGTGGGCGGTGAAAGAACGCGCCTACTCCCCTTTTCTTTTTTATCAGAAGTGTTGGGGCGGGTAGGCATTTGTAAAACGCGCCTACTCCCCCTTTCTATTGACAGAATGAAGCGGTAGGATGGGTGGGCGTTGGATGAACGCGCCTACTTCTTCTGTTATTCCTGCTATTCCTATGGCCTTCTGCATAGTTGTTTAGCCGGTCGACTGCCTTCAACGGTCTCGTAGCCTTTTGTAGATTTTGTCAGTCGATCAGGTGCCTTTGGCATTCTCGTGACTTTTTGTAGATTTATTAGTCGATCAGGCGCCTTTGGCATTCTTGTGACCTTTTGTAGATTTGTCAGCCAACTGGGCGCCTTAGGCATACCCGTGGCCTTTGTAAATTTGTCAGTCGATCAGGCGCCTTTGGCATTCCTGTGACCTTTTATAGATTTGTCAGCCGACCGGGCGCCTTTGGCATACCCGTAGCCTTTTGTAAAATTTTTAGTCGATCAGGCGCCTTTGGCATTTACGTGACCTTTTTCATCACATTGCATACAAATTCCAAAAAGAATTTTATTCTTACCGTAGAAAAGAGAGAACTGTTTACAATTTGTAGCTCATTTTCCATACTCTACTCTTCCCTTTTTTTTAGTGACAAGGAAAGGGGTCGCGTTTAATCGCTTGTCTATTTGCCTCGAGCTCTCCGGATGCGCGCTTTCGTTCGAATATGATCCTTATAGCGAAGCACTCTTCCGTCGGGTGTCCCAACTTCTGATAATAGTGACAGTATTTGGTCGCGTTCTTATCCATTTTGTTGACGTCTACCACCTTCGGGGGCAATTGGATTTCCTTTCCCGTAACCCATTGGTTCAGTAATTCAATTGTGTGTTCCCTGCTGCAAGGCAGTGGTGGTGGTGGGTTCGAGTTTCGCCTAGCCCATCCGTTTCTTCCCTGGCTCCCGCTAGTGGTTTGGAATTGGTCCCTCTTCTCCCTGTTAGTATTGGGTCTTACATTGTGTGGTGCCTCGGATACGGTATTAACTGTGTAGCACCAAGCAGAGTCTATAGGTGTTTATTCTACGCAGTCAGCGATCCTCTCAGCTGTTTCTTCTAGCTCAACGAAGGTATGGAACCTGAAATTGATCAAGCTTCCCTTGAAAGCTGGAATCATTCCTCGCACACAAATTTCAACAAGCGTTCCCTCATTGATGTCTTCATGACAGTCTAATGCCTAGCGTCGGAACCGTAAGATGTACTTTCCTATTTCTTCTCCCATCCTTTGTCCGCTCTTGCTCAAGTCTATCGTTGTGATTTTTCTCTTGGCTGAATAGAATTTCCCGAGAAAAAGTGTGGACATAGCTAACCAAGAATCCACGCTTTCTGTTTTCAAGTTGTCATACCAAGTGAATGTTGTACCTGTGAGAGATTTGGCGAATTCCTTTAAGCACAATTTTCCATCGGAAGCTCTATCATTCATTGCTGATAGGAATCGGCTGAGATGCTCCTGCGCGTTCCCTTGTCCGTCGTATGTCTTGAATTTCGGAGAAATGTAATCCTTAGGGTATTGGTATTCTCGGATATGTACCGGGTATGGGCTGCTTACACGACAGTGGTTGTCTTGTTTTACCACATGATAATTTTGCTCCAAGTATTTCGCCATTTCTTCCTGTGACATCGCCGTTGTCTTGTCACCTTGGTGTTCCCCGCCTTTTGTTGATTCTTTGGGTGTGTTTTGTCCTGCTATCACTGCTTGTGCTATCCAGACTTCAAGCTCCTGCCTTCTTTGTGAGCGATCGTCTAGTTCCATTTGCATGTCCTGCAGGGCTGGTGGCGTGGGTTTTGGTAGTTGGATCACTCGCGTGTTCTTCTCTTGTGTCACTACTATCTCTTTTTTTTGGGGTTTATGTCCCGTTGCTTGTTTGATAGCATCCTAGGCCAGCAGTTCTTCTTCGCTGTAATCGTCCTCCATAGTCACCTCATCGAGGTTGATAGGTTGATTGGTCGCTTGGTTTCCCATCGCGCCTGATCTAGCGCTTTCTAAGTAGGTCATGGTAAGCTAGGCACGAGCCTCCGGGTGTGGTCGCCAATTGTTGAGGGGTGAATTTAGTTCTGGTCCTACCCATCCTAGCTACACCAAGTGACCTCACTTTTCTAAGAATAGTAAGAGAGAGAGTTACCTTTCCTTTGTACCTTGTCCTTCCTTATATAGACTTTCCTAAATGTCCCTCTTTTTATGTCATCATGACACATGTCCTAAACCTTCTGAATTACCTCTAATGCCATTTCTTAACATAACCTTCTCCTTATTCATTAATCCCTTCCTTATCCTTCTTTCCTCATGGGTCTTTTCTTGTTGGACTTGGGCTTAGTCCCCAAGTCCCCGTCTCTTATACTGGGCTTACCTTTCCTCTTAAGGGCACCCTTGCACCATTAGGGGGTATTATTTTTCATGTATCAACATAGTCCCCTGACTATTGGGTTATTTGTAAAATAACCCGATAGTCATAGGATTTTGAGCACCCCCCTTTGTGGGAAGCTTGAAACGAAAAATCTTCCCTCCTTATTTATCCCATGATCATGGGCGACGTTTGGCTTTCTTTTATCGTGCAATATTTCCCTCTTCTCTTCAGTTTCTGACGGTTACTATTCCCTTTGCATAACCGCCATGTTCAAGCCTTGAGGCCCCAAATATATAGATCTGTTGGTTTATTTCCCCTTCACTTTTCTTCTCCCTTTCTTCCTCTTAAATACATACATACACTCGCCATGTCCAGCTGTTCGCCCGAGGAATCTGGCGAGTCTGAGGAAATAATGAGCGGGGGTTCTGATGAGACCGAGTACCCGAAACAGGATGAAATTCTCCTACTTCCTCCAGCAGATGGCCAGTCATACACGCTTGCGGAGTTTACTAGCGGTCCCGATCTAAAACGCACGCTGAAGCTGAGAGAGTATCGCGGAGGTAAGCCCGTTTTTCCTCTTGATGATATCTTGGTTCCTCGGCTTCTAAATCCTCCTGTTTTACCCTATCCTTCCGCTCATGGGTGGCTCATGCAGCCCGAATCATAGACCATGGACGCTTTTGCGTTTAAATCGGTTCCGAGGATGGCTATTCACCGCGGCGACTACAATCTTCCTGTCATCGATATTCGCTATAAGTCAAAAACTCATCCGATATGGCCGCACTGGACATCTTACATACGCTCCAACCCTGGTCACGCGGCCACCCTTCGTAGAGAAGGCATTGACGAGGCCATAAATTCATCCCTCAAACGGGAAGTGAAGAGGTATAAGCGCGACATAACACGACTCTTCTGTCGCTGGGCTCCTCCTGTTCACACCATTCTTACGGCGTGGGGGGAAGCAACCATTGTACTAGAGGATGTAGTCGCCCTTACGGGGTTACCTATCCACGGTAGTCATTCGTATGACAAGGCGGCTGTTTATGGGGCGCTGAACGACGAGGATAAGGCGTTGTGTGCTTATTTTCTGAAGTGTAAAGATGTTTCTCGACGTGAATTAGTGCGGAGGGACCAGGCGCCATCGAAACAGGGAGAGGGTAAGAAGACTTTAGGTGTGGATAAGAAAGGAGCGTCGTCGTCTGCCGCAAAGGGGAAAACTAAATGGGTTGAGGAGAAGAAGACTTATTTAGCACGCCCAACAGGCGAGCGGTTGATTACTAGCTCTATTCGTGCATACGAAGCGATCCACGTCTCATCAGCTTCTACGACATAGGCCGACCCTGAGTGGGTCACCAAGACCAACCGCCGCGCTTTCTTTCCTCTTTGGATCAAGTATTGGGCTCCACGATTAGTAGATGGGAAAGTTCTTTCTCCAAAACGGAAAGAGGAGAACCCTCGTGCGGAGTTGGCCGCTTACATCCTGTTCTGGATGTGTCATGATGTATTTGAGTATAGTCCTCAGGACACCATCAAGAGTGAACTTGTGCCGATGGTGGTGTTGTTATCTCCCAGAGTTTCTTTCCCGCTTGCACCGATGTTCTTAGGCGGTCTGTATCGCCATTTGGATTTGTCTTGTCACGACCTTCAGGCGGTGGGTTCATCTCATAAGATCGAGACTTACACCCCGACCTCTTTTATGCAGGCGTGGTATTGGGAGCATGTTCCCCCTTGCGCACCTGATCCTAATGAACTAGCGATTCATCGTGAAGAAGACGTTGGGCAAGACGATGGCTCGGTTAAGAGGGCTTCGGTTGTTTATGGATACCCGCGGATGGCTCTTTGGCACCTAAAGGGGATGGTTCCCAAGAACGATATTGCCAAGCATTTGGACGTGGCTAAAGATTTTGTACCATTTCCTTACCAATATAGTCGATCGGGCCCGCCACATTATGAC
Source organism: Papaver armeniacum (assembly GCA_023531295.1). NCBI lineage: Eukaryota > Viridiplantae > Streptophyta > Magnoliopsida > Ranunculales > Papaveraceae > Papaver > Papaver armeniacum. Next base: position 69,222 of record JAJJWW010005465.1, on the reverse strand, counting down.
TTTACCGCGCCTTTTGACACGGAGTTGGACTCGTATAATCCTTTGGCGGAAGCATATTTTGATTCGGTAATGGCTGTGTTGCCTGGTTATCTCCCTGGATTCTACGCTGGCAAGTTTATTGCCATGTCTTACAACCCAAATCGCGTTGCTCGGCAAATTGGGTTTGACCAAGGGGTTCCTCGTAGGTTTCCCCCTTGGGGAAGCTCTGATATTGGGGATATTATCGCCAGTTTTGATCGCTTTGTCTTCAAGGGGACAGCGCGTTTGTCTAATCGGGGGATCATCTTTTCATTCAAACAGCCTCTCCCTGAACGCCCTTTGGCGATTCATCGAGGGGGTCATGAGTATCATGACTTCATACATCGTCGGGCTTTGAACTTCTTTTGCGTGAATCGTCTCCTCCCCGAGACCTATCCGTTCAAGACCTTCGAACACTTCATGTGTCCGGCCGGATTAAGCTTGATGATGTCGTGGCTGTTGCGCATCGTCTTAGTTTAGCTACCAAAGGTCGCCCCTTGGAGCCTATAGTAACTTCTTGGGCTCCTCCCGAGGGTCACGAGCCTATAAAGCCGAAGAAAGAGTCGAGGTCATTTTCCGATCGTAAGCCCCCGCGGATAGATATAATAAGATCATCTGCCAATCTTTCAATGACACGGGTACTAGCTGTTTCCTTAGCTTTTTATTTCCGTCATTTATTGTCACCTCCCTTCTTTTTGATAAAACGAGTAGCAAGGATTGCATTCTCAGGAAGCTCCTCATTCCAATCGCGTGGGGTGAAAGCCCCCTTCTTATGTGATGGAAGAGTACCTGAACATGCCCGAGTGTGATTGGACTGAGAAGAGCCTTAGGAAGAAGGCTAGGCGGGAGGCAGCTAAGTTGTCTGCCCCGCGTCCTTGTTCTTCTGCTAATGTCTCGTCCTTGCAGCCTCAACAGGGTCGTCGGAGGAGCACGTCGCAACCCCCTGGGAGTGCAAGTAGCAGTTCGACTCCCTCGTTTGTAAATCAGTTAAGAGATTTTGGGATCAATCTCTCTTCGGGGGCCAGTTGGGTTTCTCCGCGCCTTCACGTATCATCAGTTCATGCTCTTCGGGATGAGATCGTTCGTGTTAGGGGTGAACTTCCGGTGTCCCCTGGTGCCGTTTTGCAATTAATGAGCCCATCTGGGTCCAGCTGGTCAGTTTTTGGTGGGTCCTCATCCCACTGGCACTAACCGTTAATGATCCTGCGGGTAACCTCTTATTTAATACGTGTCTTCGTTTTTATCATTCTCTCCCTCTCTCTTCTCTTTTGTTTTTTATAAATCTAAGTTGTTTTCGCAATGGTGCTCATATCTCATTTTTCAGGCTCTACTAGTGACTCTGAGTCGTCTTCTAGTTCTTCCGCATCTCGCCCTAAGCCCGCTGATATCTTGCCAGACTCGTCGATTCCTGAGGTTAGTCTCTTCTCCTCTTCTCTTCGCTCTTTTGTGTTTGTTTGTTTGTTTGTTCTCTTGTTCCCCCTTTTTTTTTGCTGAAATTTCATCCTTGGCGCTAGGATATGGGTAAAAAGCGTAAGGAGGACGCTAAGCCTGATATAGATGGCGCGAGGCGTATAGTCCCCAATGGCGATGGGTCTGTTAAACGCGCTCGGATGGACGGTGCTGGTTCCTCTGCCCATTCAGAAAAGCAGGTTGATGTTCCTGTTTCTGACATACCAGCCGCTCCTATTGAGTTAGAGAGTTCCAGAGACGCGCAACTTCGTTTTCCTTTGGTAGTGAGTGTTGCCGACGCTGGAGTAGATCCTGCTACTCACACTCTTGTCCACGGCTTTTGGGTCCCGACTGTTTTCGCCGCTGCCTACAAAGATACTGTGGAGCGTGGTGGTGGTCACATGGCGAAGGCTGGTCTTTCGGATGTTCATACTTTATGCTACATGACTAGGAATCTCCTGGAAATCGCCGACCGACTTGCACGTATAAGGGATGACCCTGTTGACGCGGCGATAATGCGCGGTTGGGAGGTTACTGTGCGGTCCGCAATCAATGTTCAGTTCCCGATAACGTGGTTGGAGGAGTTGTTGGTGAAGGTGAAGAGTCGGAACGACCCTCGTGGCCGGCTTATAAGTCAGATTTCCAAGCTAGAGGGGGAGCCGAAGAAGCGCTCTTAGGCGACTGCTAGTAAAAAGGCGGTGCTGAATTTGTTGCATGCTGATGTTGGAGTGGCTAATGATGAGGTGCTGCGAGCCGAGACCGCGGAGGCAACGGTTCGTGCCTAGCTTGAGGAGAAACAACAGGAGTTGGCTAAGCTTTAGCCTGCTAAAGGTGCTTCCTCTTTGTGTTTTCTTTCCCTTCATCTTTCTTTGGTTATGTTGGATTTGCCTTTTCGGATGATGTGTTTGTTATGTTGTTGTGTTTCGTTTTTATTGGCCGGGATATTAATATGGTACTTGATTAATTTTTAATATGTTATTAGTGTTTTCGTTATTCTTGGTTCCGTGAAGTTTCAACTATTCATAGTTCTCCTCTCTTGTATGAGAGGTATATGAGGTTGGGTAAGCGTTTTTGTGACGCGCTTTCTTCCTTTTGTTTTTATCAGGAGTAGTGGGATGTGCAGGCGTTGGATGAACGCGCCTACTCCCCCTTTCTTTTTATTAAACGGAAGCGTTGGGGTGTTGGGCGCTAGATGAATGCGCATACTCCCCTTTTCTTTTTTATCAGAAGTGTTGGGGAGGGTAGGCATTTTTAAAACGCGCCTACTCCCCCTTTCTTTTTATCAGAAGCGCTGGAGTGGGTGAGCGGTGAAAGAACGCGCCTACTCCCCCTTTCTTTTTATCAGAAGCGTTGGGGTGGGTGGGCGGTGAAAGAACGCGCCTACTCCCCTTTTCTGTTTTATCAAAAGTGTTGGGGCGGGTAGGCATTTGTAAAACGCGCTTACTCCCCCTTTCTGTTGTCAGGAGGAAGCGGTGAGATGGGTAGGCGTTGGATGAACGCGCCTACTCCTTATGTTATTCCTGCTATTCCTATGGCCTTCTGCAGAGTTGTTTAGCCGGTTGTATGCCTTCAGCGGTTTCATAGCCTTTTGTAGATTTTGTCAGTCGATCAGGTGCCTTTGGAATTCCCGTGACTTTTTGTAGATTTTTCAGTCGATCAGGCGCCTTTGGAATTCTTGTGACCTTTTGTATATTTGTCAGCCAACTGGGCGCCTTAGGCATACCCGTAGCCTTTTGTAAATTTGTCAGTCGATCATGTGCCTTTGGCATCCTGTGACCTTTTGTAGATTTGTCAGTAGATCAGGCGCCTTTGGCATTCCTGTGACTTTTTGAAGATTTTTCAGCTGACCAGGCGCTTTTGGTATACTTGTAGCCTTTTGTAGATTTGCCAGTAGATCAGGCGCCTTTGGCATTCCTGTGACCTTTTGTAGATTTGTCAGCCGACCGGGCGCCTTTGGCATACTCGTAGCCTTTTATAAATTTGTCAGTCGATCAGGCGCCTTTGGCATTCTTGTGACCTTTTGTAGATTTGTCAGCCGATTGGGCGCCTTTGGCATACCCGTAGCCTTTTGTAAATTTGTCAGTCGATCAGGCGCCTTTGGAATTCCCGTGACCTTTTGTAGATTTGTCAGCCGACCGGGCGCCTTTGGCATACCTGTAGCCTTTTGTAGATTTTTCAGTCGATCTGGCGCCTTTGGCATTCCCGTGACGTTTTGTAGATTTTTCAGCCGGTCGGGCGCCTTTGGCATACCCGTAGCCTTTTGTAAATTTATCAGTTGATCAGGCGCCTTTGGCATTCATGTGACCTTTTTCATCACATTGCATACAAATTCCAAAAGGAATTTTATTCTTACCGTAGAAAAGAGAGAACTATTTACAATTTGTAGCTCATTTTCCATGCTCTACTCTTCCCTTTGTTTTAGTGACGAGGAAAGGGGTCGCGTTCAATCACTTGTCTATTTACCTCGAGCTCTCCGGAGGCGTGCTTTCGTTCGAATATGCTCCTTATAGCGAAGCACTCTTCCGTCTGGTGTCCCAACCTCCGATGATAGTGATAATATTTGGTCGCGTTCTTATCCATTTTGTTGACGTCTACCACCGTCGGGGGCAATTGGATTTCCTTTCCCGTAACCCATTGGTTCAGTAATTCGATTACGCGTCCCTGCAGCAAGGCAGTGGTGGTGGGGGGTTCGAGTCTCGCCTAGCCCATATGTTTCTTCCCTGGCTCCCGCTAGTGGTTTGGAATTGGTCCATCTTCTCCCTGTTAGTATTGGGGCTTACATTGCATGGTGCCTCGGATACAATACTTACTGTGTAGCGCCAAGCAGAGTCTATAGGTGTTTCTTCTATGCAGTAAGCGATCCTCTCAGCTGCTTCTTCTAGCTCGACGAAGGTCCGGAACCTGAAATTGATCAAGCTTCCCTTGAAAGCTGGAATCATTCATCGCACACAAATTTCAACAAGCGTTCCCTCATTGATGTCTTCATGACAGTCTAATGCCTAGCGTCGGAACCGTAAGATGTACTTTCCTATCTCTTCTCCCATCCTTTATCCTCTCTTGCTCAAGTCTATTGCCGTGATTTTTCTCTTGGCTGAATAGAATGTCCCGAGAAAAAGTGTGGACATAGCTAACCAAGAATCCACACTTTCTGTTTTCAAGTTGTCATACCAGGTGAATGTTGTACCTGTGAGCGATTTGGGGAATTCCTTTAAGCACAATTTTTCATCGGAAGCTCTATCATTCATTGCTGATAGGAATCGGCTGAGATGCTCCCGCGTGTTCCCTTGTCCGTCGTATGTCTTGAATTTCGGAGAAATGTAATCCTCATGGTATTGGTATTCTCGGATGTGTGCCGGATATGGGCTGCTTACACGACAGTGGTTATCTTGTTTTACCACATGATAATTTTGCTCCAAGTATTTCGCCATTTCATCCTGTGACATCGTCGTTGTCTTGTCACCTTGGTGTTCCTCGCCTTTTGTTGCTTCTTTGGGTGTGTTTTGTCCTGCTATCACTACTTGTGCTATCCAGTATTCGAGCTCATGCCTTCTTTGTGAGCGCTCGTCCAATTCCTTTTGCATGTCCTGCAGGGATGGTGGCGTGGGTTTTGGTAGCTGGATCACTCGCGTGTTCTTTTCTTGTGTCGCTACTATCTCTTGTTTTGGGGTTTATGTCCCGTCGCTTGTTTGATAGCATCCTAGGCCAGCAGTTCTTCTTCGTTGTCATCGTCCTCCATAGTCACCTCATCGAGGTTGATTGGTCGCTTGGTTTTCCATTGCGCCTGAGCTAGCGCTTTCTAAGTAGGTCATGGTAATCTAGGCACGAGACTCCGGGTGTGGTCGCCAAATGTCGAGGGGTGAATTTAGTTCTGGTCCTACCCGTCCTAGTTACACCAAGTGACCTCACTTTTCTAAGAATAGTAAGAGATAGAGAGTTACCTTTCTTTTGTACCTTGTCCTTCCTTATATAGACTTTCCTAGAAGTCCCTCTTTTTATGTCATCATGACACATGTCCTAAACCTTCTTAATTACCTCTAATGCCATTTCTTAACATAACCTTTTCCTTATTCATTAATCCCTTCATTGTCCTTCTTTCCTCATGGGTCTTTTCTTGCTGGACTTGGGCTTAGTCTCCGTCTCTCATACTTGGATTACCTTTTCTCTTAAGGGCACCCTTGCACCATTTGGGGGTATTATTTTTCATGTATCAACATCTGACATTCAAAATCCCATTTGAATCCTTGCTTCTTGATAGGTGTAGAATACACCGTATTTACTATCTAGAGTTTATGCTTTCTTTGCTATTTTTCGTGTGAATTATGTATATTATGTTCGCTTTTGAGTTTTATAGGTGTTTTGGAGTCATTTGAGTAAAAGGAAGTGGAACTCGTTCAAATACAAGATTTCTACTTTTCATTGTGTAGAGAACGAGAAGATGAAGACGATGGCGAAAGAACGGAGTCATTCTGAGTTCGTATGAAGAAGTTATGAGCAAAACAAGAACTCATAAGCAAAGGGCAAAATGGTCATTTTATCGGGAAGTACTATTGGCACCCCCGATGTACGTTAAGGGGTAGTCATTACGGTTAAGGGGCGACTCTCTCTTGGAGGAATATTAAAGACATCCAACTATGGTTAAGGGGTTGCTAATTTAGGATGGCCCATATCTGAGTCTGGGGGTGTGTCTAAATCCACCCCAGAACTATTACCCTTATCGAGAGTTTTTCATTTTTTCTTTCTCAATCATTCCCATTTCATTTCCACCTGAATTTAAGAATAAGGGCTGCTGCTGAATCGAGATCGAGATCGAGAAACCGAGAGGAGGAAAATCAGAGAAGGAGAAGATGGAAAAGGGGTCTTGTGATTAGGTGCTGTCGAATGAGACAGAGAGAAGAAATCGAGAGATGAATTCAAGCCGGTATTGAAGGAGTTAGGGTTTTGTTGCTGTTTGATCAATTGGAAGTGAAATCAAGAGACCGGAGTTGAGAAGACTGGTGGTCTGGGAGGCTACGAATTGAATAGAGAAGGCATTGATGGTGAATAGGGTTCTCTGAAGCTGCAAGTCGAGATTGATGGATAAATTTATGATGTCCTGGGTTCGATGGCTGAGTACCAGGGATTCAGAGGAGATAATTTGATGCATCGATTTGTGAAGGGTATGTGTTTAATTTCAGTCTCAAACAAAGTAGAAGAAATCTGAGCTGAAGGGGAGTTGAAATGAATTGAAGAATGGGTTTCCTGCTCTTATGAAGAATGGATCGATTCTGGTATATTTGGTTAGCTTCTGATGGTTTGGTGGTACGAGGAGTTGATGACTTAGAATGGTGTTATGATTGAACAGATAGTCTATCACCTGAGATTGCTGGTTGTAATGGGTTGACAGGATTCAGATGGTATTTTTTGTTGATGATTAAGAAGGGTTTGGCTACATATTTGGAGTCAAGAGTGAATTCAGTGGGTGGTTCTGATGTTGCAAGTTAGAGGAAGGGTATGTGCTGTTGTTGATCATAGAATTTGCAAAGAACTCAGTTAATGGGAATTAGGGTCAGTTGTAAGAGAGCTGCAGTGAGGGTTGTCTGCCAGTGGAGAGAATAGTAGAAGCATAAGGGTGCAGGCAGAAGCTATATTGCAGCTGCAATGAGGACTGGTAGAGAAGCTGAGCAGTTCAGGCAAGCAAGGAATGAGGCTTGAGTTCAGATTGCAGGGTTGCCAGACAGATTGGAGGAATTTACGGTGATGTTGGTAAGAAGGCAGAACTGATGCTGCAAGACTCAGGAACTTATGGGTTTGGGTTCGAGTTGCGCTGGTGCTGGTTGCGACTTAAGTTTAGTAGCTGCCAAAGATGTGCACATGAGCTGGAGTATTAGGCTTGTGAAGTTGCAGCTGAAGTTATGGGTCTGGTGTTAATTGAAACATCAATGGAGTGATGAATGAGCTGGTATTGCAGGAAAGAATGGGCTGTAACTGCAGGTGGTATAAAGAAATGTGGAGCAGATATTGGTGATTGCAGTTGCAACTATAGATAATAGTACAAGATGGCTGTGAATTGCAATGCAGGGAAGTTGGTTGGTACTGGAGCCGCTGTATATGCTGAAATTGCAATGGAGATTATGTGTGCGGCTGCAGAATGGTGATGACACTGGATTGCAGTTAGGCGTTGCAGGTGACAATGGGTTTTGACTAAGCAGTGGAAGATTGGTTCTAGTGGTCTGTGAAGAATGTAGATGCAGCTGCTGTACAAGATGAAGGCTAGGACAACAGTCATGTAAGAGCCAGTGATGATGAGCTTGGTGGTACTACAGTGTAATGGTGGGAGGATGGAGCTGAGCTGAATTGCAGGGCTGTTCTAAGTGAAGCTGAAATGGGGTGCAATTGGAGCTAAGATGGAAACAAAATAGTGAAGCAGCTGGTTATTGAGATGAATTGTGGTTTTGGCAATGAACTGGAGAGAATTGACAGCCATCATGGCTGGCAGTGCACTGGATATGCACAAGGATGGTGCATCACAAAGTTAGGCCTGTGCAATGGCTTAGGAGGTTGAACCAAGTCAGCCCAGTTAGCTCTAATGAATAGCTGACTTGGGTCTGACCCATGATCTGACTCTTGATCTTGACCCGGTTTGACTCAGCGAGCTGACTCAGTTGATTAGACCGATTCGACCCGTTGACCGTTTTGACCCGTTGACCGGTGACCGGGTGGATTTTGCCGGTCACCTGAAATAGTTTGCCGACGACTTTTCCGGCCAACTTCCGGCCATAATCCCAGCTCTCCGGCGACGAATTTTTGGACATAATTTTACATGGGTATTTCTCACACATGGGCTTGGTGGACCACTTGGAGATGGGTTTTGAGAAGACCTAATATTGGAAGGAGTATCCTTATGGAATGGGAGAAGCATATATATAGAAAACTCTTTCTCAAAACCTAATATCTCCATTAGGGAGACTTCTACTTGTTGTCTAGGGTTTCACATGATAGTTTTCTTCTTTGCTTTCTATGATGATTTCCAAAAACACAAGTAACTAAGTTTTTATTATTGGTTGAAGATGTAGTTGGATTTTGCAACCAAGTTATGATTTTTATGAATTAGTTTTCTCTCAATATTATCGTATGATTTCTACGGGTTACAATAATTGCATGATTGATGGATTGCAATATGATTGAATGTTTGTTTAGTTAAGTCTAGAATTGATTGAACTCACATCCATATCTATAGCTATTTTAGGGTTTTCATCGAGCGATAACCTTGAATATGAGTAGCATGATATGATGCTAGGTTGTAGTGATACATCCTTGTATTCATATGTAGAAATTGACCTTTGTTCGAATTGTTTGCGCAATGTATTACAATTGCATTGATTAGCCTATTTCTGAAACTTAATGCTCCTAGGAATTGAACTTGATTAGCGCAAGGCGTTAGGTTATTCTTTAGGTAGATTTCACATACGCAGCCCTAATGTGTGTGTTGATAACTTTGGAAATTTACGGAGTATTCTTGCAATAAGGTATTCTATGGCTTTTGATGATAGCGAGATTAAATACGAATTTTATTCATATATTCATAAACTTGTTTACAATTGAAGATGAAACCTTTATCCAATATTTTCACATCCTTGATTTGCGTACTTTGTTTGCTTTTCGTTTATTTTTATTTACACAATCACAAAACTACCGGTGTTATTTATAGGGAACCATAACATATTGACAACCTAGACCTCTCTGTGGGATCGATCCTTTCTTGCCCTTGCTATATTTATATTTTGAGTAGTAAGAAAGTGTAAATTTATTTTTGACGCTTACGACAGCGAACACTTCTTCCACGCGGTAGTTTGAAGAAATGCTTACCTCTGTCAGACAGTTTGGAGATAAAACTAAAGTTGTTAGCTTTCCAGTCAGAATATGGATGTCTTTCTTACAAGTTGGAGGTAGCATATCCAATATGGCTCTGATCTTTTCATGATCTATCTCAATGTTGTTTTTCGTAACCATGTAGCCAAAGAACTTTCCACTCTGATCACCAAAGGCACACTTGGAAGGGTTCACCTTCATTATGTACTGTCTCAGGACATAGAGCGTTTTTTGCAGGTTGGAGTGGTGACCCGTTTTTACTTTGCTCTTGAGGACCATGTCGTCTATGTAGCATTCCATTGTTTCTCCAATTAGATCTCTAAACATCTTGTTCACCAGTCTCTGATAGGTCCTGCCTGTATTTTTAAGACCGAATGGCATGGCTTTGAAGCAGTATAGTCCCTTATCTGTGACAAACGTCATGTGTTCTTCACATCTTGGGTTCATTGGAATCTGGTTATAACCTGAATACACGTCCATGAATGATAGGCGTTTGTAGCATGTCATGGATTCCACTATTCTATCCATGTCTAGGAGAGGATAATTGTATTTAGGGCAAGCCTTGTTAAGATTGGTAAAGTCTACACATATGCTGCCCTTCTCATTCTTTTTCATGACAGGATGACGTGACTGAGATTTCACCTCGTGAGCTAGTTGGCTCAGGTCGAGGTCAACTGATGTATTATCTCAACATGGAGGTGTTGTATGTATCTGAGGTTTGGTAATTGGCGTTTGTGCCTCAAGTATTCTGTTTTTTAGGGGTGCCACCTCAGGTGTGTTGATGTTCAGCATGGGGAAGTTACTCTATGTCGTGGAGGTAATACTCTTCTCGGTATTGAGCTCGTCGTATGTTTGTACTACACAGAGTGACAATCAACATGTAAGAGTTTGTACCTTGAAAACAACTTTCTTGATTTCGGTTAATTATTATTTTATACCCCAAACTGGAAGATTCTTTTAGGACACAGTAGTCATATTTATTGTTTTGGCAGTTAGATTTATGATGATTTGTACCAAATTGTGAATGTAATGGTATGAAAATCGAATCATGTGAATATTTATACATGTATGAAATCAAAATGATGAGATAAAACTAGATTTATATGAATTATAACTTCTATGTACTGCATCATTTGATGATTGCTAGGTCTCTAAACAGTACCTACAATGATAACTGGAAGTGCACAGTGTCCTAATGTAACACAGGGCAAGCACAGGTCGATCCTCAGGGACAAGTTGGGTGTAAGTTGAAGCTACGGCCTTACTAAAACTGATTCAAATTGAGAGTAACACAAAGGAGTTTGTTTTGTCGATACGACTGAGAGGTTGGTAATGATTGAAGTACTAAAGCAGAATGTATATCAAGATGCAATAACAGATTGTAAACAAGTAGATGATGGGTACTAGGGTGGTTGAATCCACCTCCTAACCTTTGCTAAGTCAGTTCAGTCTCAATATTATTCTTGTCCCTTGTAATGGACACCAGTCAAGATGCAAGTCTGTTGTTTATTCAGGGTAACCTCAAGTAGATGACCTAATATCAACTAAGGTAACTAACCCCTAACATAAGTTGTCTTCTTATAGCACAACTCATCACATATTAGTTTAGTCTCTTAAGCATGAGCTGAAGCACAATATATAGTTATTCTATCTACCTATGTTGCATAGCAAACAAAAGGTGAAAGCAATATACTGCAACACACTGATTAAACCATTCCTAACTTAGTTTAAGCTCAACAAGAATAATGATCAAAACATGAATAACATAGCATCAAATTAAGGGTTTCATCTAAACCCTATCAAAATTAATTAGAACATGATTAACAATATTGAAAACAAATATAAACTACAGCTTGGTGCACCGGCTAATCCGGGCATGCCTTTTACATCACAATTCCTTCTCTATTTATACACAAAAATCACTCAATTCGTCTTCAATTTGATAATTAATGGAGACACAACTCACCATAACTGTTATTTTGACGCTCCTCTTCTTCAATTTATCTCTGCAACTTTATTAATTTGATGTTTCATCCACTGTTGAGGATAACCCTAACCTATCTCTCTCAAACCTAGCTTCTAGGGTTACTATTCTTGATAAGAAAGAAGATAAGGGTGAGAGAGATAGAGATTAGAGATTCAATTAATGTTAATTAAGGTGGTGGTTGTGTGCAGATATGTAGGGCGATGGGAGATGGAAGTGACGAAGGTGCTGTGAAAGAGAGAAAGCGAAGCAAATGGGGTTGGGTTCTGTTCGATGGGGAAGAAAAGAAGAGGCGGCTTGGGTGTTGAGCAATTGCTTCAGATATTGATGTCTTGAAGGATGAGCAGTTGGATATTAGAGAGGTGTAGCAGATTTGATGTAACGGGTTCGGATATGGGTTAGGGATTTTGGGTCTCTTGATTCTGATAAGCCCATATCTTCTTTGAACCAACACCTTCTATCAAGCCCATTGTTGCGCAAACGGATTGCAACATGAGCGCAAGCGGGTTGCAATAGCTTTTCGCGTGATTTCTTCTACGTTTCTCATTGCCTTTACGCCTTTGGTCACCAATTTCCTGCTCTTTTGGCTTTTCAATTCATCCAAGCTTTATTTAGTACCTAAAAACACAAAATTAATTAGTACAAGTATTTATTCTTGAAAACAATGAAAACTCCAAATTTGGGATAAAATAGAGAGTTAGAGCACAAAAGATGTGATAGATACCAATAATAAGATGTAGAAATATGCAATATTTAGCACTCATCAAATACCCCCAAACCTGAATTTTACTTGTCCTCAAGTGAAACAGATATTAAGAAATCCTAACTATACCACTGTCGCTGGTCTCTCGAATGCATTTAGCGTATGTACTAAGCCTTTAAACCCCTAGGTGTCCCTAGTGGACGAGTTATAGTCTCGTGAGGGTTTACCAGAGGTGTACCCACAAAACCTTCTCCAACTTCAGAGTGTAATGGAGTCCCGAGCATCCAATGAGCTATGAGGACATAGAGATTCTGCATGCTAGTAATAAGAAGTTAGAACTACCAAAGAACGCATTCTCATCCTTAAGAGTTGAGCGAGAAATAACCATACTATATGAAAGAATTCGGGTTCGAGAGTGATCACAAGCCTCGACTTCTGCCTCACCAATAGGGTTTTATGATAATTGCACTCAAAAAGACCGCTTTTTTAGTCTCTCATGTGTGCGGGCAGGAATAAAGAGAGAAATCCCGCACACGTTGAATGGTGGGAAGGAAAACCTTCCGAAATAATTTCTGGAGACTCCACAAAATTTGTGGACAAAAAGAATATTTTTCTGATGATCTCTAAGAAAGGAAATCAATCATTAGCAAGGATGGGAGTACTCACTTACCTTCACATCCGATCGGCAATCAACACCACTCTCACAACATCCATAGAAATGTCTTCAATCTTCGGTCTTCGGTCTTCAACTGTCGATGATGAACTTCTTGAACTTCTTAGAACCTTGACAATTTCTAATTTTTTTCTTCAATTTCCTTGTTGCTTGGAATTTCTTCTAAAATTCTTTTTCTTTACCATGGTGTTATATAAACAAAACTAAGAAAATAAACTACAATAATTGATTTTTTTTTATTTTTTTTTGAGTTAAAACAATACACCAAAATAAATAATGAAACTACTAAATTTATGGACGAAGGACTTTATCACTCAATTTTCCACAACTTGTATTGTCTTGATTTCATAAACTTCACTAATTCTCATCTTATTCTTTTCTCTTTGTAAGATTAGTCTTCACTTGTGTATAAATTTCTGCTTTTGTACTGTATCTTCACTTAAGATTTTTTCTATTCCTTGAATTTGTTGCTTGTAAACCTTGGACTATTTCAACTTTCTTCATGTACTCTGATGCCGCGCTGCTTGTTGATGATGATGTGTTTCTATGGATCTGTTGATGTTGTCGAGAGAGAGGGAGAGAGTGATGCCAACTGCAAATCAAACTACAATAAGGAGTTTTCATCTTTAGACGTCATCCTCATGATTTACGGAATTAACACTCAAGAGATCAAAAATAGTGATGAAAGTGGTGCGAAGTTGGGTAGCTCACCATTCTTACCCGGAATTTACATACTGTGGCACACACTCTAAAAAGACTTTTTAGATAGTCACAAAAATTGAATGTCGGTGCCTCGCTTGATGTAAAAATAGGTAGTCTCCACTAAGGGTGATCACAAATCTACTACCAAATATCTTTGCAGCACCTAATTTGCCCACCGACATGGTTAAATCCAACTTTAACGCTCTAACAACTAAGAAACCCGATTGTGTTCTCTAGTACTTCCAAGTTCAGTTATTTCGGTCAGACTCTCTATGTAAACATAGCTAGAAGCATGCTAGTGACTCTAAAATCTCTAAAAGTTGAAGGTTTTATGCAAATATTTACATAGATTTTAAAAATTTGAAGATTTTTTTTTTTTTTAATGCAAAAGACTAAAAACTCTATATGCAAAATACTCCCCCAAACCTAAATCTAACATTGTCCTCAATGTTTCGAAAGATGATAAGAATTAAAAAAAAAAAAAAAAAAAAAAAAAAAAAAAAAATATGAGAACCATGTTGATTAGAGAAAAGGGAAGAGATTACCGTTATGTCGGCGAAAGTAAGGTTAAAGCTTCATTATTCATGGCTAGAATCCAACATTTTCAGCTGAGATCATATTGGATTAGCACAATATATACAAAATAGAAAGAAGCTCAACTAACTCAAGATAGAAAATATAACATTACCTACTGGATTATGTACACGAAAATTTCACCATAAACCAACAGCCTAAAGAGTTGAGGATCAACCCAAAAGACGGAGTGCAGAAATTTTAACAACCTCACACAATTATAATAGGTCAGAAATGCAAGTGAGACTGCAAAACAAAATGAGCTACCCCCAAACCTGGATTTTTCAACGGATATACTTTTGGACACAAAATCTAACAGTTTCAAGGGTTCATCATGCACAAGGTCTAACTAAAAATGGACATGTTCAGGGATGGATGGAGAGACATGAGTAACTCCAACTGTGGCTCATCAAATGTATTATATCTAGCTGGAAAATAGTCCAAGAGGACTTTGGAGGCACACAGTTCCAGTCCTAGATTAGGTATTCTCACAAAAGTTGGTTTTACAATTTTGTTACAAACAAAATCTAGGATGGGTGGAGGAGCATCAATTTGTGACTTAGGCAGGAAAGTAGGCACATTGAAGTTGTTTTCATGTGTAAGATCATTAGTACCATCAGACACTCTCCCTAAGTCAGAAACAGGTAAATCATGCTCACATTCAAAGAACAAAACATCAAATCCCACTTCAGAATCATCATTATCCAAAACTTCTGTGTCATGCTTGAGAAAATCAGATTGAGCAACATACTATGTTCTAGGCAGGGAATCAGATGCATCTAAGTTATATCCATTTTTAGGCTCAAAAATATCACTATGCAGTCTAGTTTTTCCCAAGTCAGAAACAAGTAGTTCTTTATCATGCTCACAGTCATTGAACAAATTATCAAACCCCAATTCAGAAGCATCATCATCAAAAAGATTAGTCTCATGCATAGAAAGGTCAGATGGAACATCATATTGTGTCTTAGGAAATGAATTAGACACATCAAAGTTATTCTCAGGTATAAGATCATTTGTGTCAACAAACAATTCAACCTTTTCTAAGTCGGACACAAGATGTGTGTCATGCTCTTTTTCACGGGTCAGTTGCACAGGCTCAAGATGAGTAACCACATCACCCAAAAATTCAGTGTTACGAATAAGAGAATCATAAGAAGCAGTAACAGAATCTAATATCTCAAAAACAGGGGATTTCGCAAGAATATTTTCAGAGTAAACATGCTGCTCTAACAATAAATCATTATCATCATCATCATCATCATCATCATCGTAACAAAGATGCACTTCCCTATTCAAAACTATAGTGTCTCTAGTCGACTCAATTAACTCTGGATTAGGTTCACATTCAATATTAGTTGCATGAGTAGGACTAAACATACTATTTTCAAAATTCAATTCATTATCATTATCATTGAAACAAGGATTTTTCTATGCTGAATTGCAAGTCTGCGAGTAGGGAGCATCAATATGACATGTTTGGACTGCCTAAAGTCATGCAAAACAAGGCAGTTCTCAACAAAATGGCCTAAGCTACCACACAAGGTACAAGCATATATTTCAGTTTGGGTGCATGAGTTAGGGACAAAAGCATTTTCATTTGTGCCAATCTCTAGAGATTAGACTCTCCTAGCCATACATGTCATGTTTATATCAGAGTTAAAATCAGACTCCCTCTCATGAAGATCACTCCTAGCATATGACAGTGTCTTAGTTTCCCTAATGGATTCCCATTGATGGGTTTGTTCTGCAAGTTCAGCTAACAATGACCATGCATCATCGGCAGTTTTATCAATAAATTCACAATTACACATAGATTCAATCATGGATCGATAATTAAAGTCTAGTCCCTCATAGAGGATAACGACCAGTCTCCACTTCTCAAAGCCATGGTGAGGGCACTCACTCAACAAATCATTAAACCGTTCGAAATAATGAAAAAGAGTCTCCCCATCTAACTGGACAAAAGAATTAATAGTTTGACGAATAGCAATTGTCCTATGATGTGGAAATTTTTTTCTGGAAAATTAATTTATAAGTTGTTCCCAAGTGGTGATTGACTGTGGCCTCAAACTGTAAAACCATGTTTTAGCCCTTTCCTTAAAGGAAAATGTGAACAAACGCAATTTCAGAAAGTCTTCAGACATATGGTCAGGTTGCATAGTCCGACAAATTTGTTCAAACTCTCTTACATGATGATAGGGGTTTTCAGAATCAACCCCTCGATAAATCGGAAGTATTTGTATCATGCTTGCATTCAATTAAAATGGGACATCAATCTGGGGTAGGCCGATACATGATAACTGACTTGTTCTTTTGGGGTATATGTACTCATGGAGACTATGGTGTCTATTCATAACATCACCCATTGGCTCGACTGGGACGGGTGTGTCAACAACAAGAAATATTATTTCAGATATGTGGATGAGGACTAGCTAGCAGTGTGGTCACTATCGCAGCCTAGGAGACAAGCCGAACACTATGTTATAACACCCAAATGAGCAACAGGTGCCCAAGTCAGGCCACGGATGAAGCTTATGATAAAAATTCGTGGATGTATGTAGATACAGTATTTCAGAGACTGGGATAAGCACAGCGAAATGACAAATTCAGCGAGCAAAGATGTTATGCACAAATCACGGAATCATGCTCAGAAAGACCTTATGTTGCTGGGTTGGATAAGCTTACGTGAAGTACTAGCTCAGCAAGCATACATGGCAATAAGTTAATACAGAACATCAATCCACATGTTATGGTTATCAGGCAACCAAGCAATTCACAATTCAGGGAAGCAATGCATGTAAGATTCCAAAGCTAGATATTACGCACAAAGAATCGATTCAGCACAGATGCTATGTCAATTCCAATCAGCACAGATGTTTCTTAAAATATCACAGGTTCATGCTCATGGATACCAAAAATTGCAGGTGTGGAATAATACTCAGTAAGGTAGCAAGTGTATAAGGCTATCATGGTTTATCAATCATACAAAAATAAAGTATAATGAGGTTCGAGAATGACACCAACCGGGTTTAGCCACAATAACAACTGTGTTCTGCTCCTTTTTCTCCTTTTCTTTGACTCGCGCAATAGTATTACAGGTACCTGTTGAGCTCAAAGAGTGATTTCAGTAACCAGAGATGTGTATGAAAACACGAACAAAATAACAGGAACTTAGTGCACTGAGCAGAACAGACTGATGCGAGTATAGAAAAGCTGCAGATGTAAAAAGAATTAAGATGAAATGCAGAATGTTGGAATGGATATTATACAGGGTGACCGTAATATGAGCTACTTTGAACTAATACAGGATTATGCAGATGGTAACTGAGTGCAAAATACAGCTAAATGATGCTTGTAATGTCACCGACTAATATGATGAGATGCAGTTCTCTAAATGAAAGTAAGAAAACAGAAATGACTATTAACTATTGTGCAAGAGTGCTCGATATATTACAGGATGATGGAGATTTTAACTAGTTGTGAACTGATAAAGCTAATTGCATAAAATGCTTAAACTACAGATGTACTCATGTAAATGAAGTAAAGAAAAAGAAAAAAAAATCTACATGACACACTTAGATACAGATGCAGACAACTCAGACAAGGTATGATACGTGACAATGGTAAGTAAGCAACTAACCTAACTGAAGCAATATGCAGGAATGCAAATGAAATTGAAAATCAGAACCTACAACTGAACTGACACTGAAATGTAGATTATACAACAGATAGGTCACAAAGTTACACTACAATAGCTGAAAAAAACAATCTAACACATATATACAAATAGTAAGCTGAAAATCAGTAAAGCATGTACTACAAATTCAATTATACCGCTACCGAGTCCCCGGCAGCGGCGCCAAAAACTTGGTAGGTCTCTAAACAATACCTACAATGATAACTACAAGTGCACAGTGTCCTAATGTAACACAGGGCAAGCACAGGTCGATCCTCAGGGACAAGGTGGGTGTAGGTTGAAGCTACGACCTTACTAAAACCGATTCAAATTGAGAGTAACACAAAGGAGTTTGTTTTGTCGATATTAATGAGAGGTTGGTAGTGATGGAAGTACTAAAGCAGAATGTAAATCAAGATGCAATAACAGATTGTAAACAAGTAGATGATGGGTACTAGGGTGGTTGAATCCACCTCCTAACCTTTGCTAAGTCAGTTCAGTCTCAATATTATTCTTGTCCCTTGTAATGGACACCAATCAAGATGCAAGTCCGCTGTTTATCCAGGGTAACCTCAAGTAGATGACCTAATATCAACTAAGGTAACTAACCCCTAGCATAAGTTGTCTTCTTACATCACAACTCATCACAGATTGGTTTAGTCTCTTAAGCATGAGCTGAAGCACAATATAGAGTTATTCTATCTACCTATGTTGCATAGCAAACAAAAGGTGAAAGCAAAATACTGCAACACACTGATTAAAACATTCCTAACTTAGTTTAAGCTCAACAAGAATAATGATCAAGACATGAATAACATAGCATCAAATTAAGGGTTTCATCTAAACCCTATCAAAAGTAATTAGAACATGATTAACAATACTTAAAACAAATATAAACTACAGCTTGGTGTACCGGCTAATCCGGGCATGCCTTTTACATCACAATTCCTTCTTTATTTATACACAAATATCACTCAATTCGTCTTCAATTTGATAATTAATGGAGACCCAACTCACCATAATTGTTATTCAGACGCTCCTCTTCTTCAATTTATCTCTGCAACTTTATTAATTTGATGTTTCATCCACTGTTGAGGATAACCTTAACCTATCTCTCTCAAACCTAGCTTTTAGGGTTACTATTCTTAATAAGAAAGAAGATAAGGGTGAGAAAGATGGAGATTATAGATTCAATTGATGTTAATTAAGGTGGTGGTTGTGTGCAGAGATGTAGGGGCGATGGGAGATGGAAGTGACGAAGGTGCTGTGAAAGAGAGGAAGAGAAGCAAATGGGGTTGGGTTCCGTTCGATGGGGAAGCAAAGAAGAGGCGGCTTGGGTGTTGAGCAGTTGCTTCAGATATTGATGTCTTGAAGGATGAACCGTTGGATATTGGAGAGGTGTAACAGATTTGATGTAACGGGTTCGAATATGGGTTAGGGATTTTGGGTATCTTGATTCTGTTAAGCCCATATCTTTGAACCAACACCTTCTATCAAGCCCACTGTTGCACAAACGGATTGCAACATGAGCGCAAGCGGGTTGCAATAGCCTTTCGCGTGATATTTTTTCTACGTTTGTCATTGCCTTTACGCCTTTGGTCACCAATTTCCTGCTCTTTTGGCTTTTCAATTCATTCAAGCTTTATTTAGTACCTAAAAACACAAAATTAATTAGTACAAGTATTTATTCTTGAAAACAATGAAAACTCCAAATTTGGGATAAAATAAAGAGTTAGAGCACAAAAGATGAGATAGATGCCAATAATAAAATGTAAAAATATGCAATATTTGGCACTCATCAATGATGAACTTAGATCATGCGTTTTTACATTTTCTTAATTAGAAAAAGATAATAAAAGGCCAGATTTATATGATTCTTGACTAGTATGCTTCGATTTTGAGGTGATGGAGCTTGAATATTTTGAGATAGCATACTAGGGAGATCAAAATGCTCGAAACATTCAAAACTGATCAAAGTAGTAATGCTCAAAACATTCATCATTAACAAGATTCAAAACAGATCGAAGAAATAACGCATCGTTACGATCAGAATGTAAGATTAGATGTTATTCATGCATATCATGTTCAGATCGGTATTAGGATGACTATAATGTGGATGATTCATGTTAATTATCATGAGAAATCCAAAATTAATGCGTTTTATGCATAACAAAGCTTAGATCTACGTTTTCAGATCAAGAAATCATGCACATATAACAATTTTTTCAGAGAAATTGTATTTTTTTTTCCCAAATTAAGGTTTTCCAAACATCAAGATAATAATTTATCATGCTTTTCATAAATTAATCATAATTTAGATGTTAAAAGATGTTTCTAACGCCAATGAAGATGCATATTTCGTGTTTGGGAGTAGAAACTTCGTATACGTACCTACACAGAGTTATGATCTGACGATTCATCTAGTTGATCACCAATCCTGATCAATTACGTTACTCTTACATGTGATTATCTGGATTCAAACTGGTTTAGGGGGATTACGGTTATCTTCTCTATTAATCAGATTGTCAGTCCAGAAAGTACCAAGAGAGAGAGAATCAATGAAAAATATTTCTTATTGATCAGTAAAAGTTGTGTAAATTGTACTTGGTTTACAAACATAGCCTTTCTGACTATTTATACTAGCGTAGCTATCACGTATGAAGCATGTCTAATTGGAAACCGCCTCAATATAGCTGGAGATGATGTCATTGTCCACTCAAACAATACTTCCTTCTCGAATAATCTCTTCGAACTAGGTAGTGCTCCTTGTCACGAGACCCTTACTCCAGGTCGTGGGCTCTCAGTCTTGACTTCTAGCTGTGTCTTCGAGATCTATCTTTGTTGCGGGATACAAAACTCAGATCGTGTACGTGGTTCGGCCTTCATCTTCAGGTCGTGATTATGAGTGTATAATGTCCTCTACGTCTTGCACGTACTAAAGACTCGTCTTCCCGACCTCGATCTAGGTTCTCTCTCCGCACTCTAGCTCGTAGGACTTGTACAACTGTCAGTATTCGGTAGATGATATATTTTGTCATCTACATATTTGCACCCAATTTACTTAAAGTTTAGTCTTTGATTGTACTTTATGTAAACTTTGATCATTGTTCGCTGCTTTGCAGCAGTTCCAATCGTTTTTACAACCTAAAGAGATGTGACTTTTATTTTGGTGTAAATATTATATTTACGGCTCAGCTCGAATAAGATATAAGAATTAATTTTATTTATGCGGTATTACCTACAATTTAAGAACTTTGTTGTTGTTGTTGCACATTACTTGGGATTTCTTTTTATATTAAAAAGGTTAACTAGACTAGCGCCGGTGCTAAGCACCGAGTTCTTTTCCTTTCTTTTAACCATATTTTTGATTTGGTGTGCGCGGGGCTTCGCCCTGCCCCATGGCGATGCACTTTTGATTTAGTGTCGCCCCGTCCCGTCTTGATGTCGTAAATAGGTGGAGAAAAAATAGGAGATATGTGGGATTATATTTATTCTTTCCTTTTATTTTCGTAGAAAATATGTGAGTTTTTTTTCCTTCCCCCTCTATGTATTAATTTGAAAAAAAGGGTCCTAATATGGTAGGTACTCGACTTCCAATATGAATTTGAACTATCATAAACTTTCAAACACGATAAATTAAGTTTTCCTTTTGGAATTGTAATTTTAAACCAATTATACATTGCCAAGTGTCCTCACTAAAACTCTCGTTTCACAAAAGCCATAAAAGGCTTATTTCGGCCAATTGAAAGCGAGGATTTTCTCACCATTCAACGTGAAAGCTTTATTTATCTAGGTCGTTAATAACCTGCTTGGATTGTACATCAGAAGTAGCATTTCGATTTTTAGAAGTCGAAAAATCAGAAATCAGTTTGGCTGTCAAATTTTAAAACGACTTCTAGAAACAGAAAAGTTAATTTTTTGTGAAGCAAACATAGTTTTGCTTCCGACTTTTATTTCGGATTTCGACTTTTGGAGAAGCAGAGTTGTATATAAGTCATTAGATAAATAGATGATGTTGCTTGAGATTGTCTCTGGCTAGCATGGGATTACGGTGACACATAATGTTCGATAAAACACGTATATTCGTTTCCCCGGCTTCACGGGATGTAACGTTTTGCGAATTGGAAAAGAACCTACTGTATGTGCAGCTTTTGTATAAAGCCGTTTTATCAGACGATACAGTAGATTCTTGCAGAAAGAAGCTCGCGACCTTGCCGTTTTTCTTGAGAACACCTCCCGTTTAATCGTTTCAGTAACACACTGACTTTTATCTCCCTCCCATTTCTTTCCTAATCCGACATATGTTCCCTTCCACTATTATCTTCAGTTCTTGGATTACAAACTTCAGCTCTTCAAGTCCAATTTCGGTGTTTTTCATGGCGAAAAGTAGAACTATCTAAACAGGAAGAAAGAATGTTTTCCATCCGATCAAAGTTAGTATCCATGTTACAACCATGGTTACTAACTGAACCAGACTTAGAACTTAAATTAGGTTTTTTTCGTTCATCCGGAACGCTGAAAAATATTCGTTTCGACATTACAGTTCTTAACCAATTGATTAAGAACTCGAATTTGTATTTCAAAGATGTTAGGGTTGACAATTTGAGAGTTCAATTTTCTTCTTGGTCTGTTCCTGCTTTTACATTTGAAGTTCGTGGTGTTCATGTTGCATTAACCACAAGGTATTCGATAATGCGTGTCTCTTTGTATTGTGATGTAAGTTGAATTTTGAAATTTCACTGCTAATGAGTTTGATAAGTTCGTTCTTGATTTTTTTTTGTTGAAGGGAAATTGTGGATGGTGAACGTTTACATTCGCGCAGAGGTCAGAGTGCAGTTTCTGGATTAAATGAGGAGAAGAAGAAGATTTTGTCTATCATTGATCCCGAGGTAATTCTAGTTACTAAAAGTTAGTTGTAATAAAAATTAGATATTAGGAGATTGTAATTCAATGTTATTTGTCTTTGAGTTTTTATAGTCGAGTCATTACTGAATTTCAGGGAACCACATTGCATGATGTAATCGAAAAGATTTCTGTTGCTACACCTGCAAGAAATCAGCTTAGTAATTCGTTGATGAATGTTATACTCAAGCAATGTCACTTAGAAATGCATGATATTCACTGTGAAGTTCAGTTTCCAGTTAGTATGGGTTCCATTGCTTTGTTCAAGATAGAAAAATTTAGCGTGGAATCCTCGCTTCTTAACAATAGTTCTATTTTAGGATCTGTGTTCCGCTGTGCTTTTGCTAACGACAGGGAGAGTTCTTTGGTTATTAATGCTAATGGTATGGAGATTGAACTGAAAAGAGAAAACCACGCTAATACTGTTTTCTACTCAAATGATGTTGTTAGTCACATTAAGTTGAAAGATCTTCAATTGCTTGACTTCGAAATTCGCGCGCCACACTTGAACTTCGCATGTTGTCCGATTGATCTTCCTATCCTCATAGGTTTTGATGTTTTACTTCCGAAAGTCGTGCCTTGTAGAAATGGTAGGGAACTATGGAATATTGCTGCAAGCAGAATTTGTTATTTGACGCCAAATACCAGGTTATCCTTGCATCGAACGATTAATCTTGTTGTGCTGTGGTTGTGTTATGTCCATGCATATGAGTCTTTGTTATCGTTAGTTGGATATTATGTGGAAAAGAAACTCGAAAAAGCTACAATTAGGGTGTCTATAGACAAGTCATTTCGCACTTGCGTTAGACATCAATGGAAGGTGATTACTGAGACTGAGAAGAAATTGCCCGTAGAAGCACTTGCACGTGCACGACGAGTAGCTCGTTACAGGGCATCAACACATACTCAGCATACTCAATCTATTAATTCTGAACCACTTATCGAAATGCAAAAGATACTTGTAGGTATCTGGAAGATTCTTTCATTGTTCTCTTTTATTTGGGAAACTATATGCTGGATCCTCTATCCTGTAATACGTTTCTTATTTGTGAAGAATGGGTTGGATCCAGGTCAAGAAACTGATGAGTCATTTCCGGTTATTTCTGAAGATTTCTCACCACAATCTTGCTTCAGTTTAGTACTCGGAAAAGTTTCTGTTGCCATTCACCCAATAAACGCAGTTCCCCGTGCTGACTTGGATTTGCGCTCATTCTGTATGGTACTTGATACTCTCTTCTTAGTTTACATGGCAGACAACACCACTCAGTCCTTATCATTGTCTTGTGGGGATTTGAAAGTCAACTGTACACATTCATCTATAAATCCACTTAGAGATAGTAATTTGAATAAAGAGGTAAATCGTTTTTCTTCGACTGAAGGACGAAGAAAAGAGAAGAGCCACGAGTCAAGTGTAGTTGTATGGAGTGAGCCTGCACCACAATTTGTCCTTCCAGACAAATTAGCAGCTGAATCTTCAAATTCTAGCGGCAATGCCTCGTTCATTCATCTGGAAAGTTATCTAAAAGAATTGTGGTCAAACTGGAAAGGAATTCGCAAAAAACTAGAAGGGAGTAAGGTCCATTCATGGGGAAATCCCTTCCTTATCTTTGAGAATAAAAACTTTCTTATGGTGCCAGGCCTAAGTAAGCCAGGTTATGGGCTTTCAAAGTGTTATATGACTATGGGAAAGTTTAATTTTGAGTTGGGATATTCTTCGGTTATGTCTGTAGCTATGTTGGTTAAGCAGTTCGAACATACTCTTTCTTGGGCTTCTATTAGTAGAACAAGGTCTTCTTCACACACTCCTATCATCAGGGGAAAGCCAAAAGAATTAAGATTGCAAGAGTACTACGAATCTTGCAAAAATGGAGCGAAAGTAGCGATGCTTAGGGTGATACCTGAGAAAAACATACAAGTTGGAGTAGCTATTGCTGGTTCTACTGTTCGAATATTACTTAAAGATGACGGGTTATTTAGTTCAAAAGAACAGCGTGAGACATTTACTCAAGGTAACGGTGATATGCTGCTGGCAATTGATCTGGAGAACATTGAATTTGCTGTTTGGCCAACCCAGGAACCTAATACCACAGAGAAATGTAGCAGGAAGGAGCCTTGGTTGAGAGACACTGTGAACGAAAATATGAATGTCAATTATATATCTGAATTGCAGATTACACTTGATTGTTGCTTCAGGATGAATGGGTTAAATGCTTACTTTGAGGATGTAGGAGAAAACCGAAGATCCAAACTAATTGTCTTAAAACCAGTAGTCATCCAGTCTTCATCCTGCAAGTATGGGTTCTTACCATTATTTCCAGCTGTAATTTCTTTAGGCATGTAGAAATTTTGTTGCATCTCTATGTTTGTTTCAACTTGTGTCTCTTTCTTCTCAGGGAGTACGTTGATTCGCTGGCTACAAATATTTCGACTTTAGCAACATCTTTGCATGGAATAGTCAAGGGGGTCACGCTTTTATCATATATGGATGAGATATGGGCTATTTATCAGGTAAAATTATATTTTTCTATTGTTTGTATCTTCCTTAATGTTTAAAATAAGTTGTCTCATCATAATTTAAAAACAACGAGTTCTTTGGTACAATTTTATCTGTATTTGATGCTAAGATAGACTGATATTGTGTGTACAAGTTCACCCGAACTTGACCATCACCTTTTCATTTTTGGGTACATATAGATTACTTTCCTCTGTTTCTGCCACCCATTTCTTTTAGCTGGTTCTTCGAAGATATCCAATTTATCTTCAGTTTTACTTGCTTTCTCTTGTATACGAGAATATGAGTAAATCTGCTCCTTATTATTGGTTTATCTCAACTTGATCCCCCAGGTGGTTGAATACATATGTTCGAAAATATCATACGATTTCACAAGTCTCGACTCTATGTATGGGGTCCATGCTGGAGAAGTTACAAGGGAGACAAATACACCAGGTGAGGACACTCCTAATGGTGGGTCTGCACAAGTACATGAAGTGGAAGGTGTATTCTTGATTTCCAAGAGCATGCATTTGGTAATTGATGCTACTTTTGACTTCGGGCCACATGATATCATTCTGGATAACACCCGGAAAAACACTGTAACAACGAACAACATGCAAACCAATGGTGCTTCCAGTAGTAAGAAAATAATTTCTGATGTTCCTGAGCACGGATTGGGGGCTTTTCTCCAGCAAGGGCGTGTTCAGATTTCCTTAAAAGATGGCCTTGTGAAAGTTCTCATTGATCTATTCAATATCAAGTCCATTATTTTCAAATACCCAAGTCTGATTGAAGAATGCAGTCGTGGATGCGGGCTTACTGATATACTTCATCTATCACATAATTGCTTGTACGAATTTTCCCTTTCTGATTGCACTCTTTCCTTATCTGTCACTTCTCATGTGAATGCTTTAACTGCTGGGAAAATCGATGGTGCACTCCCAAGCTCTGTTTTTGGTAGTAGAAGTCCAGCTGCCACAAACGACCCTTCTTCAACCAATCTTGCTGATGAATCAAACATCCAATCACATGTCTCTAATAAGATTTTTGAATGTGAATGGTCGAGTAATACAAGTAGTCTAGCGCCATCACCGAGTTATGAGTTTCTCATAGATGTGCAAGTTGGTGAGATTCTTATGGCCAATAACTCGGTACGCAATGCTCTTACTGAAGAACATCAACCAAAGATACTTCAGTCATCTATTTCAATTGGCGGAGATTTACACGCCATCTCATGGACGATTCAGGTGCTTGCTTCTTTCACATCCAACAGAAATTTCTCAATAATGCTTCTTTTTCTGTTTCAGTCATAACTTTCTTCTGTGTTTTATTGATATTTGTGTGTGTCCACTTGTTTTGCGGAAGTGATGGTTCACTAATGTTGCAGTTAGGGGTGTGCATTTTTGATGATAAACTTTTTTTTAGACCTTACTTTCTGTATAGCCATAGCTGAACCATGCTAGTTTGCTGTAAAAATTGAATATTGGTTACTCTGTTCTAGGTATTTCTTAGAGTAGCTCCGTTGGTCTTTCAAAATACGTGTCTTCTAATTTGAAGAAACATGATGCGATTTCACAGGGTGGTCTCATTGTTCTTGAAACCGCAGCTCTTGCTATGTTTCTGCATTGCTTTGATGTGTACTATCTGTATACCAAGAACCTCTTGCCCACATCTGGAACACAATCTGAAACAGTTCAACCTATTGAGGGAAACTTGCGCAGTGAAAGCACATTGTCCCCACTTTTAGTGTCAGACACAAGAACCACACCACCTGTATCCAAGTGGGGATTTTTGGGGATTCTCAGGATAATACTGACTCAGTTTTCTCTCATACTTGTTGTTGTGGATGAATCTGGTACATGCCTCTCTTCTCTAGTCTTTGCTTTAGTAGTTTTGTGCATTCCTATAGATATAGAATTCCTTAGCACGCACACTTCTTTTTTGCAGGGGGGATTTGGGAGCTTATGCTAGAAGCTGACTTCCATTTGAACCTTGATTTTAAGAATTCAAAAAGAAAATTATGTTTTGATAATTCATGGTTATCTATCCATTCCCAGCATCTTGCTCAAAGTAGTGCTGATGAAACAACCAATGGCATTCAATTCCCTCATTTTCGGTCTGTTAAAGCTAAAGAGACGTCCACTCGCTCTTTATCTGGTGATTCAACACCTCCCGGTTTGCTTTTTGAAAATTGCTCAAGCTCTCCAGATCCCGACGAAGAATTTAAGGTTGAAGTTGATGTTTCCGATTACTCCCAGATAATTGATACAAACTGTATCGTGAAGCATGTAGCTGCTTGCCTGATGATTGAGAATGATGTTGCCGGGGATGAAGTCATGTGGAAGAGTGATTGGGTTGGTACTGGTTCTCTTTCTGGTTTGGACTTCACAGTATCTTTGTCTGAAATACAGGTTGGCACGTCTTTTCAGTCCATTATACAAATTGATTTTTTTCTTGGAAATCACTTTTAATTTTTTTGCGCCAGAATTCACCAACAATGTGATTCTTCCCTATGTAGGACACTTAATGTCCCAATGAGAAATGAAGCTACATGTGTATATGTATACTAAATTCGATAACGCAGTCTATGCCTTACATGGGATTGTTGACATGCTTTTGCTGTCTCAGATGCTCCTGTCTCTTGTTGCACCTTTATCTTCGGTCCCCAGCACGGAGTCTACTAGCAGTGCAGAACAAAATAACTTGTCAAGGAGCCTAGAACCAGACAATGCTTCAATTGCAATTCCTGATGGTATTTGTATTTACTCGTTTGTTGCAAAGAGTAATTTTATTTTCCTAATTTGAAAGGTGTTTAGCTGATATATCATGATTCAATTAGGAGCTGTTGTTGCGTTGCAAGATATTCACCAGCACATGTATTTTGCTGTTGAAGATTTGGAAAACGATTACCGTTTGACCGGTGTCATCCACTACTCTCTAGCTAAAGAAAGGGCTCTTTTCAGGGTATATATCGCTCCACCTTTCTTTGAGCTCATAATTTCTTTGGTTAATATTAGTTACCACCAAATACAAGGAGGATATGAATAATTTAGCAACACCTTGTGATAGAAAGTGACCTTCAGTAGAAGTTTTTGATGCTTTTTCCTAATTGGATTGCTGATTAGAGCGTCATGCATGTTTACCGTTCTGTGTTCATTTTATGTTCGGTAATGCATCTTTGACAGATGTCTTTCACAGGAGCCATTTAGAAATGCTTAATTCTATATCGGTTTATAATTGAAGTGTTCATGGCAACATGTTCTGTTAATTTTCCCATCCTATCTTCAGGTAAAGCATTGTAGTAGAAAGAGCTGGGGCTTGCCAGTTTCATGGTTCACCTTAATATCATTGCACGCTAAAAGCAGCTCAGGTGAAGCGTTACGAATGAACTTCCGTCAGAGATCGAGTTTTGTTGATATCTCTAGCACCATTGATGACGACGGGTCACTATGGAAAGCACTTCCTTATCAGCCCGACAGTTATGAGGGAGACACTGACTTGGAGTCTCACAGGCCAGCTTCTAAAAATACCTTTTACCTTGTTAACAAGAAGTGCGATTATGGTGTTGCTTTCATTGATGGGCTTCCAGAATTTGTGGGAAAACCAGGAAACCCGTTTAAGCTGAAAGTGCTCCAAGATTTTTCTCTCGAACATGATGCTTCGAGTCTGATTACTCCTTTAAGAAGGCCTTCTGATGCAGGGCAGGGACAGAATAGTGATATCAGTGAAGAAGAGTCTTCCAGTCAATCTAAAGACCATCCATATTTAAGCATTAAAATTGACAAGCTTTCTGTGAATATTGTTCACAGTGTTTCAGATGCAAAGGTCAAGTTTCCACTACTTCAGGCATGCATTAATAATATCCAATTCATCATTCAAGTCCTATCCTCAAAAGTAAGAGTCATTAGTACATTTACTGCTGCGATTCTTCACTTTGATGCTCAGACCAATCTGTGGTGAGTATTTCATAATAGAAGAACTAAATTTCTTCATTTGCTTTATATTTTTATGCATCAAGGAGATAAAAATTCCTGTTGCCTACTTGCTGCCTGTTCGGATCTCGATCTCACACGTAAATTAGATATTTTTCTTCTGGATGTATTTGGTTGTCACTTTTTTTTGTAATGTTGCAGGAGAGAAATTGTTCAACCTGTTGGAATGTGTATGTTCTACCGTACTAAATTTGCACCTCAAATTTCAGAACTTGTCCCACAAGGAGTGCCTGTTAATTTCTATTTTAGAATGAATCAGGTCTAACACTTCATTACCCAAGTCACATTGTTTTCATGATTGAAGATATACCACACACAAGGTATTCTAATAGTTCTTTGTGTTATGCTGGCAGGTGGATGTATATCTAACTGAGCTTTCTTTGGACATACTTCTGTTTATGGTTGGAAAATTGAACCTTGCTGGTCCTTATGCGGTGAAAAACTCGATGATTTTGGCTAATTGCTGCAAGGTAATCAAATTTTCATATACATCTAAAATGTAACAATCTTCGGTATCTGGTACTTGTTGATTTTGGGGTATACAGCTGACTCTTGGATGAAGTATGCGCATTTCTAATTGTGTAACCTTTACTTTTCTTACAAGTTAGTAGCAAGAATTGTGAGCTAGCTTTTAAAATTGGAACATGACTCTTGAGGCCTTTGGGTCCAAGTTATGTAGGAAATTTGAGAAACTTAATTCATTACTACTTACAAGAGTATCTAAGCTTCTGTATCCTTGCAAAACTGGCACGATGCATTATTCATACCTACAAACAAGTCCTTCTCAAGGGTGGGGTTGAGGAGCATTATCACTTTGTATATGTTTTCTGCACTTGAGTGCTTGATGAATATGCTTCTTATGTATCTTAACCCTTCATTTGCTGTGCATATGGAGTTTGAAGGTCTATCCTATAATGAACTTTACTTCCTAGTTTACAAGAAAGCTTATTTATGTAACTCATGGGCAGGTGGAAAACCAATCGGGCTTAAACATCCTTTGTCATTTTTATGATAATCAACACACAGCAATAGCTGGAAAGCAATCTGCATTAATCTTCCTTAAGTACGTCATTCTCTATGCCTATGTTCACAACTTCTTACATTTTGGTCCTTGTCTCTTTGAGATCATATGTTAATCACATCTCTTAATTTTGATAACTTTACTCGTTGCAAGGGATATGGCATCCACAAAACAGTTCCCAGAAAATTCATCGATTGTGTCGGTCCAGCTTGATGTGCCCGGTTCTTTTTCGACTTCTCCAATTCACCTTTCTCTTTTAAAGGCTCAAATTTTTGCCTGGAGAACACGTGTGGCGTCATTAAAAGGTATCATCTTATAGTGAGTGGGTGTGTTACTGAATACTGACATCCACAAAAAATGTAAAATAAATCTATCTACAAAAGCTCTTATTGAAGGGTTACAAATTTGGGTCAGTAGTAGTCCAGTCTTCACCCAAGAGTTATTTATGTAACTCTTGGGCAGGTGGAAAACCAAATAGCAGTTCATCTGTTATTCCATCATCTTTTACTTTTTGTTATAGTTTTCACTATAATTTATTTTCTTAATCTTATATGTAGCTACATAGTTATCTGTTGTCTATGCCTGTATATCGTGGTTGTCTTAACCAAGGAATAAGTTGACTTGACTTCAATGTATACAATTCATACCTGAGTTAAAACTTTCAGTGAGAGTAACTGAGGCAAAGACGGACTTGTATCTTAGTATAGGCATTTTAAGCTAGTTCGATGGGATCTGTGAGCCACACGTGAGAGACTTTTGCAGGTCAATTAGTCTACATCATTTTTTCTTAATTTGGCCGTAGGAATTGAATGCTGGCGAGTTTCAAACTTAGGTCGTAGTTATCAACACCCAACAGCTTTACCCCTTTACTAAAGAGGCATCAAAGTCAATTAATCTATCTTGAAACTCAAATCCTTGTCTATCAAGCAGTCTAAGGTCCGCAAGCAAAAAGCTTAATTCTGCCGGCTAAGTAACCCATCTGCGCTGACCCCCTTACCCAAAAGAAAAAGAAAAAAAAAAAACCCATCTGCGCAACTAGTTCACTTCTTTAACGGGATGTTTTGAATTATAAGAAAATTTGCTTGCTTTCTAGTTTCATGTATTATCTGTTTTACACTTCGGAGTAATCATATCAGTTTCCCTTGGCAGATTCAAGATCTTACCCTGGGCCATTTGTTGTGGTTGAACTTTCCAAAAAGACCGAGGTATCCTTGGATTGACTCTGTAAAGTATGTGTTTCTATAGATTTATGCTGTTAGCATCATTCTTTTCATTTTATGATTTTCAGGATGGGTTGTCCATTATAGTTTCTCCGATATTAAGGATTCACAATGAAACTGGATACTCTATGATGTTACGTTTTCAGCGGCCTCAGCAAGAAGAAGCAGAATCCGTTTCATTTTTGCTGAAGAGTGGGGATACAGTTGATGATTGTATGGCATCAGTTGATGCTATGAACTTGAGTGGGGGTTCAAAGAAGGCGTTGATGTCTTTAAGTCTTGGTAACTTTAACCTCCTTTCTCCAAAGACGACATGATAAAATCAGCCGATTCAACTGTTACTGAGTGATGATTTTTGACATTAACGTGTTATCAGCATGACTACTGTTTTATGTATCTCTGACAATCTTACTTGGTCGCTAAATTTACTTGTAGGTAATTTCTTATTTTCTATTCGACCTGAAGTAAGTGAATGCTTTGGAAATTCTGGAGAATCAATTTCAATAAATTGGTCAGAGGATCTTAAAGGTGGAAAGGCAGTTCGTCTATCTGGAGTATTTGACAAGTTAAGTTACAGAGTCAAGAGATCTTTAGGTGTTGAATCAGTTACACATTCCTTTGGTACTGTACGCTGTGCTATTAACACGAAAGGAGCACGGTTAACTGATCTACATTTCTTGGTTCAAACCATTGGAAGAGATGTACCTGTTATACATCCTGGTAATGATAAAGAGACGGCAGATATGAGGACATCCCCGGTTGCGATACAAGAGCAGAAGGAAATCTTTCTTCTTCCTACAGTCCATGTCTTTAATTGCTTGCAATCTGATATACACGTGCTTATAACGGAAACTTATCCGGGTAAGGCGAATTTAACCTTGCAATAGCATGACATACTTGGACTATGAGTTGCTTTACAATATTCTGAAGCTGCAATATTTATTTTGCTACCTGCTGTAGATCTAGGTGCATCTGGTGGTGTTAACCACACTGGAAAGGAGGCTACTATAGTATGTGGATCAAGTGCATGCTTATATGGAAATCCGGCAATGATATACTTCACAGTTACTTTAACTGAATTTAGTTTAAGGTGCAAACCTGTGAACAGTGGGGATTGGGTAAAGAAGTTACACAAGCAGAAAAGTAACACCAATTATTTGGATATAGATTTGGATTTTGGTTCAGGAAAATACTTTGCCTCGTTAAGATTACAACGTGGAAACAGGGGCATGCTGGAGGTAGTTTTCTACTTGTTGTGTACTGTGATAGATTTTTTTTTTAATATACTATGTGACTTGACTGATGCTGTGAGTCGGTGTATATCTTGTTGCATTTCTGATCATTATGGTAACACTAACACATAGTACTAGTTATAGATATTTTTAGCGCAGATGCATCTATCTTGGTTGTAATTTGATTGTGAGTAAAATATGCAGGCTGCTGTCTTTACTTCTTACTCGTTGCACAATGACAGTGATCTTACCCTCTTTTGCTTCACAGCCAACCAGAAGCCTTTGTCTAGGTACTCAGGTTCATCAAAGGAAAGTTCATACACATATTTAGGTCTCTGTTTTTAGCTCTATTGATACCTTAATTTTACACAGGGAAGAAGCTGATAGACTGGGCTCGAGCCTTTCTCCGGAGCGTGGTACACTTCTGCCTCCAAAGTCGACCAAGTCATGGTTGTTGAAGTAAGATTAGCAGCATTGATCTCAGTCGCATGCATTCTGGAACATGCTAGAAAATTTGAATGAAATATTGAGCTATATTTTATCATCTATTGCCTAAATTATCCCTCCATTCATCACTACTCTTGACAGTGTATCTTGGGCCTTCCATGTTCGAAGCGAACTTTCGTACTAACGTGAATTATTTTATTTTGTTATGGCAATTCACATCTATCGTGTCACCAGATCCAACAAGCTACAACTTATTTCGTTGGAAGAAAAAGCATCTGCAGCGCGGCTAGATTTGGATGCTTTGTCTAGATTTACAGAACTGTGTCTGGAGGTTGATGAAGGAACTGGAATCAAAGTTATCACCACGTTGAGTGTATCACTAAATCCGTATAAGGCGAATGTTCTCGTGCCATCACAATTAGTATCACTGGTTCCAAGATATGTTGTTTGCAATGAGTCACCGGTCCCCATTATCGTCCGTCAATGTTATTTGGAGGTCTTCACTTACTCCTTAATTTTTCCACTTAGTTCATACATTCCTATGTACCTCATTTTAATGGCGGTATCTAATAATTTTTCTTCTGCTTGAAAAGGATGTTAGTGATGGTATCATTGCTGTTAATAGCAAACAGAGAGCCGCTATAAACATGAGGTCTGGACCGAACAAGAGGAGAGTAATCGGATCCTTTGACTCCTTTCTCAAGAAACATAGAAATGCTAACGAGGATTCTCTAATGTATATCCAGTTTTGCCTGGACGAGATTGGATGGAGTTGGTCTGGACCAATATGTGTTGCTTCACTAGGAAGATTCTTTTGAAGTTTAGAAGATCCTTGGATTCTCCTGGCAATCAATCGAATACAATTACTCAGCAAGATAATAAAATGACAGAGTTTGCAGTGGTACATGTTGTAGAGGAAGGTTCTACTCTAGTTTTGCACTTCCATAGGCCGCCAAATATTAGTTTACCCTATCGTATAGAGAACTCCTTACGCGATGCATCAATAACATATTATCAGAAGGTTACTCCATCACTTTTCTTTGTTATTACTACGCTGTATTATGCTATATAAGTTTTTTTTTTTTTTTTCAATTTTTTGCAGGACTCATCGGTCCCAGAGAATCTAGGATCTGGAACTTCTGTCAGTTATGTCTGGGATGACTTGAGTTTACCTCATAAACTGGTAGTCCACATTCCTGGTATGTGCTACTATTTAAACTATTATGTCTTTCTCATTGATAAACTCCTATTGGTTGCTCATCACATAATCCCTGATGTCTTGAAATGCAATTCCACTTATTTTTGCATGCTAGTTCCTCATAACTTATTATGGTTGTGCTGCACATGGTCGAAGATTTTTCCATGGTTTCTAAAATTACTATTGCACCAAAGTTTCAGGGGATCTCTGTTTGTGCAAATGAGTCTGTTGTGCCTCCTTTGCTTTTATATAGCTACACAGCATCTCGTCACAAGCAATTTAATGTGAATATTAAAAGTGTCGTGTCACCCAATACCTTGTTTTGGGTGAATTATTCAGGTATGCGCCTCTCCCGTGAAATAAATATGGAGAAGGTCTGTGAATGGAAACCTCTTCTTAAAGTACGTCAGCAGAGAGGATTGGCGTTGGACTTTCCTCTGGATAAGAAACCAGGAAAACAGAGACGGAATGGGGATGGGTCAACTGAGCTTGAGATGCCAAAGGTGGGGTATGAAGTATATACAGATGGCTCTACAAGGGTTCTACGAATATCTGAATTTCACGATTGTTCCGATGAAGATAAAGCACTTTACCCATGTGCAAAGATTCAGTTTAGAGTTTCTAATTTAATAATTCACTTACTTGAGCAGGGAAAACAGGTTAGTCTTATTTACAAAATAACACAAATGTTTTACATCAGCGTATTCCTGATTTGGCCAATTTAGTGCTAGTAGATGCAAGGGTCCTCACCTCACCATGGATTAATCTCGTTCTTTCTCTTCTCATCGAGCCTGAATATTTTTGAATCAGTTTTAAGTTGATCAACATAATCTTATATCTGTTGCCATATGACTTCATGTTACCATGCTGCCTTTATATCATGCTGCCAGGTTATACTCTTGTTAATATGACCCATTTACTTGTCGTGCTTTAAATTTTTTGAAGGATGAAGTTGCAAGTCAACAATCAGATTATTCCCCACTGATAATAGCAAGGCTTGGAAATATCAATCTGGATTCAGTGTATACCGATCGGATAAAGTATAATCAGATCACATTACAGGTAATTTGTCACATCTCGGATGTATTCCAAAACATTAGTTGTCTGAGGTTTTGTTTAGCTATATATACTTTGCAAACTAGGTAATCAAAATCTCTACATTTTTTTCTGAATAATAACAAGTGTTGAGTCATACAGTCATTGGATGTGGAAGAGAAATGGGCAGGAGCTCCCTTTGCAGCAATGTTACGACGAGATCAATTAAATTACTCGGAAGCAAAAGGAAACATTTTGCTTATTGCTTTTACTCTAGTTCCAACAAATTCCAATGTGAAACAAGTGAATTATGCCTCCATCATTTTGCAGGTACAGTTATGTAGTAGTAGTACATATACTCTTTTAAACTTATGCAGTCTTACAAATGTTCTATGTGCGTGCTGTTCACTATCTGATAGATACCAGCATTCAACTCTTAAAGATTGTGATGTCACGTACACCGAGTTTATAAGATACTGTCATTTGCTGATGTTATTCTGTCACTCCCAGCCTCTTGATTTGAACATTGACGAGGAGACACTAATGAAGCTTGTTCCATTTTGGAGAACATCTCTCAGTGACTCGACGGCTCCAAGCCGACAGTTTTACTTCAAACATTTTGAGATCCATCCAGTTAAGGTGTGATTTCTTAATTTTCAACTATCATTAGTCATCTTACCCGTCTCAAATATCATGCTCTTAACTGATGTATATATTGATTAATCAAAACTGAGCTTACAGTTGACCTTTTTTTTTTTTTTAATCTTATTCTACAAGATTGTGGCTAGCTTTCTCCCTGGGAGTTCAGATTCAAATTACAGCTCTGCTCAAGAGACTCTTAGATCACTATTGCATAGTGTGATAAAGGTGCCTCTTAAAACTTTATTGCAATAGTTTATGTAAGATTTGGTTATTAGAACTATAAAGTGTAACGGTACTTCACATGGCATTATATTTCCACTTTCTACCATATTTATTGTTTTTTAATTCCTAATCTTCTGCACATGTTTAGATCCCAGCTGTAAAAAATAAAGATGTTGAGCTCAATGGTATTTTGGTCACTCATGCTCTTGTAACAGTGCGTGAATTGCTTATTAAGTGTGCACAACATTATTCGTGGTAAGTGTTTTGACAGTTTTATTCATGTTTTTGTGATTTTATATCCTTTCACATCTCGCAGTTATCATATTAACATTTGTGTTCTCTAGGTATGCTATGAGGGCTGTCTACATTGCAAAGGGAAGCCCATTGCTACCGCCAGCTTTTGCTTCTATTTTTGATGACTCAGCTTCATCCTCTCTCGATGTCTTTTTCGATCCTTCTAGTGGCTTGATCAATCTTCCAGGGATTACTTTGGGTATGAGACTGTACTCTACTATTCCAGTTGCTTAACCAGTCTTCTTGGACTTGACATTGGCATTGTATCTAGTGTACTATATCAGCCAATCTCCAGTTATGCATTTTAGTTTTTGGGTGATTGCAGGACTAGTTTAGCTTCCTATTTTGGCCGTGCATATTAGTCCGTTATCCAGCTCTATCTAGATACATGTTGAATCAAGCTCTTTATCTATTCTTTTGTAAACTTTTGGAAACAAATGCAGTGTGGCCTTTCCTGACTGACAATGTGACTGTTCATCTCAAAGTTGTTATTTTCTTGTGTCACGGGGTTTCATACTGCTATTAATTGGTTTTCTAGCACAAATTTAATAGTTTTTGTTTCTGCGCTTTCACATTTTGAATTTGAACCAACTACCAGACTAAACCCTTTTCATCCTATTGGTCTAAAATTTTGTTCTTGTGTACAGGTATGTTCAAGTTCATCAGTAAAAGCATCAACAAGAAAGGTTTTTCTGGTACAAAACGCTATATTGGCGATCTTGGCAAAACTGTAAGTTCATTAGTAATTTAGTATATTCATTACCTTTAAGGGTTAGATACATGGGACTGTGTGATACCTGCATCAGATATCATTTGTGTTTTTCGCATTGCAGGTGAAAACAGCAGGGTCAAATGTTCTCTTTGCTGCTATTACTGAAGTATCAGACTGTATTCTTCGTGGAGCAGAAGCAAATGGTTTTAATGGAATGGTACTTTTATGCAGACAACTTTGTACTCGTTTGTTTGTCCTTCGCATGCGTATGCATTACCTCTTCTGTTAACACGTCTGTTAGCTAAATTTAGTTCCTAAATACTTACCATATCTTTTTGGATGTTTCTTTTTGAAGATTACGGGCTTTCACCAAGGAATATTGAGATTGGCCATGGAGCCCTCACTGTTAGGGACGGCTGTCATGGAGGGTGGTCCAGATAGAAAAATTAAACTTGACCGCAGTCCTGGAGTTGACGAGGTAACTTTTGCTTAAGATCATTTCATTGAAACTCAATTAAGAATTTAGGTTCTTGACCCTTTCACAAGAAAGCTGCTACTAAGAAGCATTCCTGCTTATCATTTTTATTAGCCCAGAACAGTTGGATTGTCAAAGACCATTTATTTATTCACCTTTCTTCTAGACTCTTTCAGTGTATACTAATTTCAAATGCAGTTATATATCGAAGGATATCTACAAGCTATGTTGGATGCATTGTATAAACAAGAGTATCTCAGAGTCAGAGTCATTGACAACCAAGTAAGTATAGAACACTCCATTTGAGCCATGGATATATTCTCATATATGGTGGGTTTTAGTTCCTTTCTAAAGTTGCATCCAACAATATCTGACAGGTTATTCTAAAAAATCTACCTCCAAGCACTTCCCTCATAAGCGAGATTATGGATCGCGTAAATAGTTTTCTCATGAGCAAGGGACTCTTAAAAGGAGAATTACCAGCAAGTTCCCGTCCATTACGCCATCTACGAGGGGAAACAGTAAGCTCCTTTTACTTATGTTGTGTTTGGGTCCTATAAGAAAGTCAGCCTCATCCATTTGAGCTTTTGTTTTCAAACCTTGAATCTTATTTGTGAGCCCATCAGTGAGAATTCTTTTGTTTCTTCCTTTTTTTTGTCTCTCTTGCAGGAGTGGAAAATAGGACCTACAATTCTGACTTTGTGGGAACACCTGTTTGTGAGTTTTACAATCCGCATGCTTAGGAATCAAGCAGATAAGGTTATAACTGGCATGAAACAGAAAGGGAAGTCAGAGGAGAAGGAAAGTATGTCCATTGTCCCTGCATCAGTAGGAAAGCCAGAGGGGAAGTTTAATCTGCAATGGGGGATCAGTAAGTTTGTGTTTTCGGGTTTGTTAGCATATATTGATGGAAGACTGTGCCGGTGCATTCCAAATTCAATTGTCAGGCGAGTTGTGAGTGGGTTTTTGTTGACTTTTCTTGACAAGAGGGAAAACAAATAGTTGCCATTTTTTTTTTTGCCCGATGCCATAAATTTTTTGATGTTTACTCTCCGGATAGTTTTTGTTAAAGCAACGCCCTTGCATTGTGAATATATACTTGTAAATTCTTGGTGTCCATATAGTCTTGTAATATACTAGTTGTTTATAATCCAGTTAAAAGTTAAAACAAAATACTTGAGAATGTGTTGCTGCATCAATTAAGCCAAATCATCCATAAGATACAATGTAATGAAACCGACAGTGATCAATAAGGCAAAAACCTTGTACCTCCAAAAATTCAATTCTGGAAACCGACAATGATCCTTACCCGTGGATCCTGAAAATGACAACGACAGTGATCCAAAAATTCAGTTCTGGAAACCGACAGTGATCCTTACCCGTGGATTCTGAAAACGACAACTTATTGATATCACTAGGGCGAATTCACAGGTGACACTCGATTCGGGTAAAACTGACAGCAACCTGGTAAAATCATTACAAAATCACCCACAACCGTAGTAGCACAGATTTTTGAACTTTTAGAAACAAAAATGGTTAACCAACCGGGAGAAAATCCGAGTCATGTGCCTGGGTCCCACTTTACTCATTGCGTATCCCAACAATAGAGGGCTGCCTAGATTCTGTGGCATAGTATAACCTATCCTAACTAGTATTGGGAAGCAAGGTATAACCGGTCCTAACTTAGTTTGGGAGTCATGGTCCCAAGAGCAAAACCGACTTTCCAATATTCACATATTTCTCTATGTTGTGTGTAATTTTGGAATTAGGGTTTGCTAAGGCCTATTCCTATGCATATGGCAAATATCAAGTTTTGCCATATATGCACCCATTATGGGTATGCCAAACTGCCAAACTCATATGCCAATATGTCTGGAATAACATATAAGCATACACGACAGAGTTTCCAGCGAGCGATAGAGAGTCCATTGCTCGATGGTCAAGTCATCGTTCGTTGGTCATTTAACCGCCAGCGCTAGTCAAGCTCTCGCTCGACTCTCAAAACATCGCTTACCAGATCTTCATCCAACGGCTAGTATTCCCCCCCCCCCTATAAATACCTAATTTCAATTTCATATCAACTCACACCAGAATTTATAAATCTCTCTAGAATTTCTCAATCTTCTTCTTCAAATCTAAAACAATCACATCTTCTCTACAATTCTTGTAATATGGATTCACAATCTCAAAGTCAAGACCAAGGCAAAGCTAGAAAAACCAAAGTCCGTGGTGCAAAATACACACTGATAGAGGATGAATGCATTTGTCGTAATTATGTTTATTTTACCCAAGATTGTATCGATGGTGCACAACAACATGGTAACACCATGTGGGATAATATATTTTTGAAATATGAAGAACAAACCATGAACATCAATTCTCGTGATGCAAAAGGATTGGCAGAACACTTCATTGTAATCAACAGGGAAGTAGTCGCTTATGTTGCATTGATAATGCAAGCCAAGAGAGCAGGCAGGGAGAGTGGTCAGAACGATGTTGATTTTGAAACAAAGGTTCGTTTAGATTGGCAGCGAGAACATGGTAAACAGTTCGCTTTCGAAAGTTGTTATCATATTTTGAAGGTGTTGAACAAATATAATCCAGATTTCTTAATAACTAATCAACAAGTACCTGAAAGTTCACCATATAATTCTTCTCCCTCAACACCAAATTCAAATTCTTCACCAGATACTGCAAGAAACCCAAAAGGTAACTTAGTTTTTAATAATTATGAGGTTGATGGTAAGAGAAAATTGCCAGGGAGGAACAATGCAAGACTAGCTAGAAAATTAGCTCAAGAAGGAGGGAGTTCTGGTGGATTTAACATGACGGAGTTTATGGAACATCAAAAGACCGTCGAGAAGCAACGAGCAGTTGATAGGAAATTTCAAAACAGTGAGAGTAAAAAAAGTCGTCTTTCTCAAGAAAAATTTGGGTTTGACTATGATAAGCATAACATCTGTTAGAGTACTACTCGGTCGCACTCGCATGCGCTGCTATCTCAAGCATGTTTGTCAATGTTAGTGATCAAAACTATAAGTCTTGATTTCTAGTCTACTATAGCTAAGTCTCGGACTAGGATAGAAAGTGTAGTTGAGCTCAAGAACTCCATGGCGATCATCATACAAGACGAAGAACTACTCAAGGAACTGGTGGAACTTCATCGACTAAAATGTATGTGGAGACTTGAACTTATCTATCACTCAAAAGTCTATCTACTCTATCTCCTATCTTGAGACAAAAGTCGTTTTGCTATATAGACTTTGATTATACACATTTGCTATTTCGAGTCGAGTTTATCTCGCCTATCTATTTCTCGAAATATGTGTTGGTAAGCTTTCGCTTTGGCCAAGTTCATCTTTACCTGTGACGAAAGTCATGCTATGTTTCAATCACTTTGAAAATGGCTTTGACGAAAAATAGTTTGTGAATAACAACTATATAACGTCCTCTAAGAATGTTTCAATGATTAAAATGAGAGTTTAGATTATATAACCATTGTTGGATATAAGCATTGTGTGGAAACGCATACATGTATAAGTCCTTATTCCTTGAACCGAAGTATGCTTACTTTGTTGATCAGGAAAACCGGAACAACAGTCCGCGAACCCAGTCCGCGAACTGTCGTAGGTTTTCATCCCGAGAAAATCTGCTGGAGTTTGTAAACTTCTTCCGCGAACTTAGTTCGCGTACTTGAGTTGGTTATTTATAAAGACGATTATTTGTGAACTTATACTTATATAAACTAAGGAATGCAATTTGCAAACCGTGGCTATAAAGTTCATGAATCGATTCGAGTGAATCAAATCATTTTTGCTTCGATTGTGTCTTGTATACTTCTATAAGATCTAAGCAATTGAACAACTCTCTAACTAGTTCATTTGAGTCATTTGAACTAGTTATGGTGAAGAAGAATATGGTTGATATGAAAGTGCTCATATGGATAACCATTTGGTTAACTATTGTTGAACCAACAAATGTACATGTATGGGTACGGTTACACAAACCCAGAAACGTGCATTTTATTTGTGTGTAACAAGCTAAGTTTTCGATCCAACGGTTGAAAGATATTAGCTTGAATCTAATCAGGTTTTCATCTAATGGTGAATATTGAATGCTTTGTTACTAAGCT
The DNA here is from genome assembly GCA_023531295.1 of Papaver armeniacum. Lineage (NCBI taxonomy): Eukaryota > Viridiplantae > Streptophyta > Magnoliopsida > Ranunculales > Papaveraceae > Papaver > Papaver armeniacum. The sequence goes on along the minus strand of JAJJWW010005465.1, from coordinate 27,575 downwards.
AACATTGATTGCAAACCCTGATTTGAAAGACTATATAAGGGAGAACTCTAGCAACTAGGAAACCTAATCCCCACACCTCCTGTGTGATACTAGTTGTATAGCTAGAGTCGATTCTCCTTTAACCTTAGGTTTCTACCGAGACCATGTAGGTTAACGACTTGAAGACTTCATTGGGATTGTGAAGCCAGACCGATACTACTTTCTTGTAGTTGTGTGATCTGATCTTGCTGTTTCTATCGTATTGAGTACAATCGTTGACCGGTTGTCAGCCGACACAAATATAATTACACTTTCTTACTACTCAAAATATAAAATATAGCAAGGGCAAGAAAGGATCGATCCCACAGAGAGGTCTAGGTTGTCAAATTGTTTCGGTTCCCTATAAATAACACCGGGGTTTTGTGATTTTATAAACTAAAATAAAATAAAAGCAAAACAATAAAAAGTAAACACGCAAATCAAGGATAAGAAAGTATTGGTCATGGATTTCGTTTTCATTCACAAACATGTTTTCAACACAATAACTAGAATTGATATTTTAATCTCAACTTTTATCAAAGACCCTAGAATACCTTGATCGCAAGAATATCCCGCAAATCTCCTCATGTCATCAACAAACACATTAAAAGATGCGAATATGAATTCTACCTAAAGGAACAACCTAACGTGTAAAAGCACTAATCAAGTTTAATTCCCTAGATGCATTAGGTTCTATGAAATCAGGCCAATCAAAGCAATCGAACGTGGAAAGCGCACTAATCCGATTTAACAAAGGTTATGGTTCACATATGACTACTAGGATGTATCACTACAAGCAATAATCACAATTATGCTACTTGTAATCAGGAATCTATCACTTTTGCGTATAATAAATCCTAATCTAGCAAGAGAGATGAAAACAAACTCAATCGATTCGCGACTCGACTAAATAGCATTCAAATCATGTAACAATATTGATGGTGAATCATAAACGATAATATGAGAGAAAACTAATTTATTGAATTAAAACCCATATTTGGAAATCCAACTTATTCCATAACCAATAATAAAACTCTAGCTCATATTCATGGAGTTCATAACAAGAAGAAAGAGAAGTCTCATGTTTCTAAACCCTCGAAAACAAAGTAGAGAAGAGATAAGATTCAAAAGATAATACATGTGTTTTGAGAAAGTCTTCTCTTTTATAGCTCCACTCCTTCCAAAACTAGGTTTTGTCTTCAAAGTCCATTAGTTGGAAATTCACCCGGCCCACGAGAGAGAGAAACCCGTGTAGAAATTATGTCCCAAAAACGCTCGCCGGAAAACTGGGATTATGGCCGGAATCCGGCCGGAAAAGTCGCCGGGAAGCTAGCTCAGGTGACCGGCAAAGTCAACCCGGTCACCGGTCAACGGGTCGGATCGGTCGGGGTCACTGAGTCAACTCGGCGGGTCAACTCGAGTCAAATACCGAGTCAGGGAGAGTCAGGGTGAGTCACAGAGTCAGCTCAGAATCAGATCGAGTCAGGTCATTGAGTCAAGGTGACAAGGCTGACTTGGGTCTTAGCTCAGGCCATTGCACAGGCTTGCAATGTGCTGCACAATCATTGTGCATCACCAGTCCTTGGCCAGCCATCTTGGCTGTTCCATGCTCAAACTCAGCACCAAGTTCAACCCTGTAATCTCAGCTCCATCATTCTGCTTCATAACCCATCTCATATTACCAACAACACCAGGGCATTACCACACTACCATCACAGTTCAAGCCTTCTATTCAAACCCATTCTTTCCTTGTAACAGCAGCAGCACAACAATCCCATAATTCCATAACTGCACCAGCCATTCATATGAACTCAGATAATCACCAACATCATCTCATGTTCTTCATTGCAGCCCTAGCAAGTCCTTTCCCATTCAGACTCAGACCACCTCCAATCTTCTTCCCTGATTCTCAACTGCAACTTCTATGGCTTACTGCTTTCGAATCTGAGACACCCATTTCAGTTCTTCAAACAGCTCATCTCAAGCCACCTGTTCATCTGCTGCTCAGCCTTAGCACCTGAGCTGCACAACCTGCAATCCCAGCCATTCTATTCTAAACCTGCACCAGCTATTGCATTGCAGCACCATCAATACCTGCAATTCCTACCAACTCTCACCTGACATTCTCCAGCTTCCACCAGGCCTGCAAATGTCACAGGCATGCTCTTCCATGACAATCACCACATCCTTGAAGTCAATTCTGAACTGCACAATTGTCATTACCACCTAGCCATTCTCTGCCTGCACCCTTATGCCTCTACTATTCTCTCCACTGGCAAACAACCCTCACTGCAGCTCCATCTCCATCATTGCCTCAATACCACAATCACCAGCAAAGGCTCATCACTTCCCTGAGCTTCACATAACTCCCATCACCTGCAGCTGCCTTAGCTTTACATTCATTCATTCTATACCTCATTCCAACAGCAACTGGTTGCAACATTCCCTGAAATACAACTCTGCAATGTGTAATCTTCTCAACTGGAGCTGCACAACTAGCCAGCACCAGCTTCATCTGAGTCTTAGCATTGCACAACCACCTGAGCCACCAACTCACTGCTGCACAGCACCATTAACTTCCCTGTAACTTTCATTGCAGCACAGCCTCATAGCAGCACCACTACAGGCCACACAAACACCATTGAACCACCAGTCTGCAAACCTCCTCAGTTCAAAGCAACAGCTCTCTCTCAATTCCATTCATACACAAAGCATCATTGCACCATGGCATCAGCTACCACTGTTGCTTCTCGATCTGAAAATCATCATTCCCTTCCTTACAGTTACAGCCACAGAGCCAACTCCATAATTAAATCTGAGAACACAAGCTTCCAATTCTTCTTCCCATTTCTCCAATCTGCATTTCACATTCATTCTTTCTCAGTCAAGCCATGAAACCCTAAATCCATTTCTTCCATTGTCTTCCTCTTCTCACAGCTTCAGCATTGTTCACGACCAAACCCTAACAGATTCAATCCATGTCTCAATTCCAATATTTCAAACCCTAATTACTCTTCCGAGAATCAGTAAAACTCGTTGCTCCTCTGTAATTTCTCGATCTCCCTGCTAACTCATTCAAATTCAAACCCTCTCTTCAATCTTTACTGATTTCTCTGAATGCTAATGAAGTTGCCAATTCACGACAAACCCCATCCGAATTTCCTCTCCGCGAACTCGATTCCATCTCCTCTCTGATTTCTCTCAATTGACAGACCCAAGCTTCAAACCCTAGTTCGACATCAACAGCAGCCATCTCTTGCTTCTGAGTTCATCTTCTAACTCATTCAACGAGCTTCAACAACAGACGAATTCCTTCTCCCATTTCTTATGATTCGGTTTCAATGGCAGCGAGTTCTCAAATCCAATCTCGCTGCAGAATAACATTTGGGAAAGAACTCAAATAAGAAAACTCGACTAGATTGTAATAGAGATGGGATATTAAGACACCCCAGATAAAATACACCCCAAGATAGGTGCCCCTTAACGAAGAATAATCTGTCTTTAGTGAATCCCAGTGACTCCCCATAGCAATAGACCTGACTTCCTTTAGCGGTTTCTCTGAAATGTCTGCCCCTTAACAGAGTGACTGCCCCTTAACTTAGAGTGGGGTTGCCAATAGCACTTGTCTGACCATTTTGCTCTTTTAGCCTTCAAATTCTCGTTTTGCTCGTAACTTCTCCATACGAACTCAGAATGACTCCGTTCTTTCGCCATTGCCTTCGTCCTCTACACAATGAAAAGTAGAAATCTTGTATTTGAACGAGTTTCAATTGGTCTTTTTGCTCCAAATGACTCCATTGCACCTAATAAACTCAAAAGCACACATAAGATACATAATTTACAAGAAAACTCGCAAAGAAAGCATAAATACTAGATATTAAATACGGTGTATTCTACACCTATCAATCGTAACGATTGGATTGAGATTGATATCTCCGATAGGTAAGATATAAAAGTAGTCACAAACATCTTCGTCTCATCGTTTGTGATTCCACAATATCTTCTTTCGCTGCGTCGATTAAGATTATTGTGAGGTGATTGATAATACTAGGCTGTTCTTCGGGAATATAAGTTCGGGTTATCAATTGGTTCCTATTCACCTTGATTTATCAAAAGACGAAACAAAACTCGTAGGTATTTCTTTGGGAGACAGATTTATCTATTACCGTAGACTTTTCTGTGTGATACAGATTTGTTTATTAAAGTCTTCGACTTTGGGTCGTAGCAACTCTTAGTTGTGGGTGAGATCAGCTAAGGGAATCAAGTGCGTAGTATCCTGTTGGGATCAGAGACGTAAGGAGCGCAATTGTACCTTAGATCAGTGTGAGATTGATTAGGGTTCAACTACAGCCCATACCGAAGTTAGTTTGTAATATGCTAGTGTCTGTAGCGGCTTAATACAGTGTGTGTTCAATCCGGACTAGGTCCCGGGGTTTTTCTGCATTTGCGGTTTCCTCGTTAACAAAATTCTGGTGTCTGTGTTATTTCTATTCCGCATTATATTTTGTTATATAATTGAAATATCACAGGTTGTGCGTTAAGTTCAATCAATTAGAATATCCAACCTTTGGTTATTGATTTACATTGATTGACACTTGGATATTGGTCTTTGGTACCATCCAAGTTATTTCTCTTGTATTCATTTAGACTCGCAGATTTTTATTTGCTTGAGTAAGAATTGAATCGAGAAAGAGAGATATAACTCTTTGATATACTTTATTAAGATTGAGTCTATTTGATTCTCTTGAAAGTATATTGGAGTTAGTCCATACAGATTGTTAATCGAAATATTGGGTGTGGTTGTTGTACCCCCGCTTTTTCAACATCCTTCAAGCTAACACTTCAATTATGAACGCCCAGCAAAAACATGTGTGGCAAATTGAATTTGACAGAATTCAAGCACAGATTGAACAACAAGCTGGATTTACTAACAACAATGGTGATGATGATGATGATGATGATGATGAAACTGATGATGAGTTTGATGTAGCAGTTCCTCTAAATGATTGATGTATTAAATTAAGTTTTAATTTAAAGTATTGCATTTTAATTTGATATGTTGTTGTTGCATTCTACTTAATATTAATTTGAAACGAAAAGTTGATTAATTTGAAATGTTGTTGCTCATTAACTTTAAATAAGTCTATTGCTCATTAACTTAAATAAAAATACATAACTTAAATTAAAATACAGAAAACTTAAATTAAATTACATAAATCATTGTCTTCCATGCTCTGCCCAAAGATTCAATCTCAGATCTTCTCTTAAACTGTCATACAAATTTCGATTATGAATGTAATTAGTCATTTGAGCATAATTCCTTGCAGGGAATCCTCTTTGTGGTTGAATCTCCGGCCGCAAATCTTCATCTTCATAGTTAGTCAACTCCGGATTACGACTGGTTTCCTGAATTACCATGTTATGAAGAATTATGCAAGTGAGCATAGTCTTATGCATTTCACGAGGCTCAACCCACGATATGGGCCACAAATGATAGCGAACTTCCTCTTCAAAATTCCAAAAGAGCGTTCCACATCCTTCCTCGCTCACATTTGGGCATCGTTAAAATGCCGGTATGAACGGCCTAATACACCGGCAGGAGGCTGACGGTAGCATTGAACCAAGGTGGACCATTTTGGGTAGATATCATCCGCAAGATAATAGCCATGAGTGTACTGGTGGCCGTTAATCATGAAACGGACTTGGGGACAAATTTCATGCTTCAAATCTTCAAACAGAGGCGACTTATGCAAAACATTGATATCATTTTGTGAACCAGGAAGACCAAAAAAAGCGTGCCATATCCAACAATCGTAAGAAGCAGCAGCTTCAAGGATAACTGTTGGTTTTAGATAATGACCTTTATATTGACCGACCCAACAAACAGGGCATCCTTGCCATACCTAATACATACAATCAAGACTACCTAGCATTCCTGGGAATCCCCTTTCCTCATTCTCCCTCAATATTTGTCTAACATCTTCCTCGGTTGGTTTTCATAAATATTTTGTACCAAAATGATTAATAATTACTTCACAAAACAATGAAAGTTAAGTGAATGAAGTTGTTTTACCCATACGAAGATACTCATCGTTCGCATCCGCTGGTCTTCCATAACCTAGAATCCTTAAAGCCGAAGTAACTTTTTGTTCAGGACTATGACCTCTAATATTCAGTGCATCAAACTGATAATTAAATTGAGATTCTACCCGACAAAGCTCTTCAATAATCTTTATCACCAGATGCTGAGGCATACAGAATCGACCTTGGAAATCTCGATCAGAGTACACATAATTGGGAAGAAAATAATCGTGCATCAGCTTCTAATGGTAAAACTTCGTCCCTCGATACGTATACCTTCTTAAGAATACTTCTTGTGGCTCTGAAACTCTAGGTATTTGGCCCGTATGTACTAGCATCAAAATGTCGATGAGTTTATTATATTTAGCTTCCTCATCGTCAAGTTCTTGCAACCTCTTTCGATGCATTTCTTGTTGTAATCTAAACCGATTCATAATAATATTCCTCTCTTCACCTAAACCGATTCATAATAATATTCCTCTCTCCATTGAAATTTAATATGAGTGTAGAGATAGAGAAATTGGTGAAATATAGGTTGAAGTATGTGTGAGTACCTTGGAGAAATGCGAGGGCGTATATATAGCAACCATTAAGGGGGGAAATATCCGTTGCAAAATATCCAGTTGTCGATATAATTAATATCGCCAGCGATACTTTTTATATCGCTCGATATAATGTATAACACCAGCGATAATCTCATTATCGCCAGCGTTATTAATAATATCGTTCGCTAGAATGTATATCGCTTATTGGTTTTCCCATAGTGGCGCAATTGGTTTGCCATGCCACCTGGTATGCCAAACAACATTTTTTTGGCATGTGCATAGGAATATGCCTACGATAGAAAACTTTCAGATGTCCACATTATTTGAACATTTGCATAACTCTTATCATTAATTGTTCAAAGATATTCCTTGATGCTCAAGGTGATTCCAAACCAAAATATTGAAAAGCATTTAATTATGATTTTCAATTGTATATATGTTTTAATTATCGGCAATTAAAGCATATCATCTAGAAAAAGATTATTAGTTAATGTACTAAAATAATAAAAGAAATTTTCTAAGAGAGATTTCAGAAATATTGTTTGACATTAATTGGAAATAGGAAAATCGAAATTTAAGTATTTTAATGCATATCTTGAGAATATTTTCGGTTTTGGAGTTTCATTGTTGTCCAAACAACCTTGGTCTATAAATACTTGAGTTTGCATTTCTTGCAAACTATCCTAAGAGCCAGGAAAACTTCGTTCATGTTGTTTCTGGTGGAGTCGTCTATCCAGAGAGGAAAGTAACCTAATTAGGCGAAATATCTTACGGCCGCTCATTTATAGACTTCTGTGGGATCAAGAAGCTCTACGAGTACCGTTGGTAGGAAACTAGATAATTGCATTGTTATTTTAGTTTTTGGTTATTGATTTGATTGACTAACAGTTGTTGAAACTTTGATTGCACCTAGTTTGATTATTCTTGAGAGCATTCTCTTCTGACTCACTCAAACTAGATCAAAGTATTGATGGGATCTTTAGAACTGTTGTTAGATCTAAATACATCTTTTGATAATGCATTGATAACAGACTTCGCTCTGTGCGTGATTGATCACAAGAGGATTCAAGTTTTTGTGTGCACATAGTTTAAAGATAATCGAAGATTTGAAGACGAAGAAGATTTATCTAATTAGTTTTCGTATCTTGTGAATTTTGTGCCCACATCTTGATAGGATGGGATCCAACTAGATCTTGTTTATATTTGATAGACTTGTGATTATATAGTTATGTAAGATCGACATCACTTTATAGTTTCTCTTTGAGTTCTATATTGTCTGATTGCAAATCCGGAAATTGATTATTTCGGTAATTAAGTTTCGTATTGATCTAACCAGACAAAGGAGTTTATTAGATTAAATATAAGAGCCTTTGACAACGACTCAAACATATCTTTTACCAAAGATTGAATAGAGTGTTTACCAAACAATTTCATTGCTTTGATGTTTGGAATACGATCAAAAAGAGTAAAGCAACTTGAGATAGTGATTTCTATCTCGAGATTCACGTGCGTGACCAAAAGGTTGAAGACGCAGGGATACTGAGGGAACTAAGTAACTAGGGGTGGTTTACTTGGTCTCAACTATACGAAGTTGGCTTTTGTTCTTTGTATAACGGCTTAATTCTGAGAGTATTCAAAACTGGACTAGGTCCCGGTTTTTTTTTTCTGCATTTGCGGTTTCCTCGTTAGCAAATTCTTGTTTGTGTCATTTACTTTACTTTCGCATTATAATTGTCTTATTTTAATAAAGTAAATTACACTGGTACGTTAATCCATATTACTTGGTATTAATCATATAGTCAATCGGTTTAAGTACTGTAACTATTGTCAAGTAAATATCTTGTTGTCGTATTGTCTCGACTTTATCCATAGACGATCACACAAAATATCAGACTTATAGGTTGAAATAAAAAGATTGTGGTGTATTTAGGTACCCTTGTCTTTTCATATACCACTAGTACTCTATTTTTATTTTTTTTAATATACAAAATAAAAGGAATTCATTAATGATTTGAAAATATTACGTTTATTCTCCATCACAACTCTATTAACGAAGTTGGGAGGAACTTGAGACCATATTTTGAGACTTCAGATAACTTAATATACGCAGCTAAGTTATCTGTCGGCTTATTTAAACATCTTCTAACAAATTCTTGGCTAAACAAGAAACTCTCTAAATATTGCTTTTACATCAGATAATATTGGGTGATTTCGCGGAATTACATTGTTGAGATTTCCCTCTAGCCATGAACTATCTTCTTCGCTTCCAGTAAGAAACACACACTCCGGATGTTCAGGTTTTTGGCCTACAAGACTGCACTATAAAGAGATTTATACTTTGCATTTTCAGAATTCAAGGTTCCACTAACATATCCCTACCTTGCTCTTTCAAAATCACCTGCAGTATCTCCAAGAATTATTCCAACCGCACAAGAACTAACTGGAATTTTAAAAGAAACATCATATATATATATATATATATATATATATATATATGTGTGTGTGTGTGTGAGTGTATAAAATTCAAATTAGAGGTGGGAGTCCATGGCATATTGTTTTCATGCACTCTTATATATATATATATATATATATATATATATATATATATGTTATTATTTGTTCTTTATTCTTCCCTATAAATGAATCCAAGTAAATACTTTCCCAGTTTAAATGAAATTCCAAGTTAGGAATTCATGTAAGCGTGCGAAAATGTTTCCTTGAAACTACACAAAAGAATATGCATTATGGTCTGGACAGTATGGAACCGTGCACAATGATAATCCACAGAGGCCAAGTAGGGACGTGAACTTACAAGAAGTAATGGTGTTCAACAACACCCAAGACTAAAAAATAACCCATAAGCCAAAAGAGATTTTTTGAATAAAGTTGTCTTAGAAGTATATATGAGAGATATAACAAAAGTGAACTATATCCATGGTCAAGGTATGCACAACGAGTATACTTAACCTTAGGCAGTTTGTGTACTTTTTCCTTTGCACTTAAGCTCCAGAACTAGGCCAGATCAACCAGGTATGCAAACCAAGTATGCATATTGTTAAAGCACAGCTCGGTCGAACTCGCAAGAGTTGTTGTCTCAAGCTTGTTTTTCAAGTTTAGTTGATCAAAACTATATACTTGATTTATAGTTTACTTATAGCTATGTCTCGGATTAGGATAGAATGTGTAGTTGAGTTTTAGACTTCACGACGTTCACCAATTGAAGACGAAGATCTACTGAGGAGCTTGGAGGAACTTCATCAACAAAAGGTATGTGGAGACTAAAACTTATCTATCACTCAGAAGTATATTCTATTCTATCTTCTAATGATACTAAGTCGTATAGCTATATTGACTTTTACATTCTACATATTTGATATTTCGAGCTGAGTTTATCTCACTTATATATTTCTCGAAATATGTGTGGGAAGCTTTTTGCTTTAACTATTGTTCATCATATTCTTGAGGAGTTTAGTTGGAAAAAAATTATTTGTTGGAAACTAAATATAATGTCAAAAGATGATCATGTGAAAATTACCTTGAACATCTTATATGATTTGTGTGAGACAATCATTTGATGTTAGCTTGGGAAGTTTCGTATTGATCATTCGATCACTTGAAAATTACTTGAAGCTAATAGCATGTGTGAGATTACCATTGTCGTCTTCTAAGGACGTTTCAATGATTGAAATGAGAGTTTAAAACAATTTCCTATGTCTGGATGCAACACAGTATGCATACATAGTATGCGAACTGTATTGGTATGATTCAGGTCCCGGAACCTTGTTTGCGTACCTAGTATGCGAACGGTTTTACCTGAGAAGGTCCGGGAACCTTGTTTACGTACCTAGTATGCGAACGGTTCTACCTGAGTTAGGTCCGGGATGGCTGTTTGCGAACCGGGTTTGCCAATGGCTTGATAGGCTAAGGTTCAGAGCTGTTGTTCGCGTACCTGGTTTGCGAACACAGTGGTTAAGTTCTAAAATCGGTTATGTATGACTCTCTGATGAGCACGAAAGTGCGACGCATTTTCACCCATAAATACATTAGCTGGGACTCATTTTATCACTAATAAACTTGTTTGTAGGTGTTTTCGTGAAATAAGCTCTTATGGAGAAAGTTGCTCGAAAAGTGGTTTTTGTACCCCGGAGGACACATGTTATTCTGACTCACAATTTTGGATAAGGGGCATCCAATTGCTAAGGGGAAACCCAATTGCTATTTGCACTCCACAGCTGGATAGGGGGGGCACCATCTTCATCGTTTCAAAAGAAATTTTGGCGGGAAAAAAAGATATTCACGGCAGAAATTAGGGTTTGGTGTTTGAAGGTGTTGGAGGTAGATTCAATTGCTGGATTCGGTTTGGATGGGCCTGTTTTGGATTAACAGGCTTGGTATAGCTCGTTGATTCGACGGAAATTGGTTAGAATGTCAGTTTGAAGCAAATCAGGGGTTGAGCTTTACACGGGTTCTGTTAACACTTCCCGTGTTTTCTGTATGGTTTCCGGTGTTTGAGGTGTGTCTAACTCGATCAAGGGATGTGCAGAAGTGAGCTGGAGAGATTTAAGATGGAGTAATCGCGTTAGAAGCTAAATCAGGGAAGATATTCCCGTAACCTGCATGGAAATAAAACCGGGTATTCTTGATTGATTGCTAGGGGATTTGGGATTAATGACGAGATATTCTTAAGCCAGTGGAGTATAAAAGGGTAGCTGGTGTCGGAAGGAAGGAGGCAGGAGAGTTAGGGGAAGAAACAGAGTGAAAAAATAAAGTTACAGAGCCATTCTTCTGCTGCTGCAACAAGATGAACACGAAGAACATATCACTGTGAGGAACAGTCGTTTTTAACTAGCGTCTTATATTTCCGTAGTTCTGCAACAGTTCATTAGCAACAATTCACAACACCTGTTCTGTAACGGAGAGTCTGTAGCGCAACAAAAACGTTGCAAACTCGCTGCTTTGATTATTTTCTCTAGTTTCACCATTTTAAGCATCATTTGGGCAATAAAAATGAATTTTGAGCGTGTTTTCATCATGAGAAGCTAAGCCCCTACACTGGGTCGACGGAGGAAGCCGAGTTTCATACGTGAGTAATTTTAATTAATTCTTTATATGACTTTTGCATTTATTTTAAATTGTTTTATGATTTGAAAAAATTAGTTATCATTTTATTAGATGGGTCATGCTTGCTTAGATGTTTGATGGTCCATGCTTACGATTTATAACTAATGTTTGGAGAATCTACATTGGCAAAAATAAGAGTCCTTGTTGTTTTGATTATTGAGCGATAATTGCTGAAGAATAATAATTGAACCTATTAATATGAATGCGGTGGAATCCTAGACCCAGTGACTCTCGCTTTTGTTTATTATTTTCGTTAAACCTTTTAATTTAATCTCAACAACATCCGAGTGAACGACAACCCTTTTACTACTACAACGAACAAATTAAAAATCTTATTAATTTTTGGCGCCGCCGACGCGGATTTGTTTTTAGATTAATTTTTAGGTTTATTTTTTTTATTTTGTACAGTATTTTCTTTTTCCTTTTTATGCGTTTCTTTTTGTATTTATTTTCAGGGAATTTTTGAGGATGATGACTTCTTCTGAGGAGACGTCACCTACGATGACGCTGGCGGAATATATGCGTAGAAAGTCAAATTATCAGGAAACCTCATCTGAGATGACGCTTGCTGAATATATGCGTAGGCAATGGTATGGAGTTTCTGCTCCACATGAGGTAAGTGAAGAATCACATGAAACTATATATGAGAAGTATTACAAACACACACCGCCTAGTTTGGAACAAAGATTGAGAGTTCTTGAATGTCAAAGATTATTTGCTGATGATGATGAATCTGGTAGTGACTCTCTGTTCCAAACAGAACATATAAATAACCCTGCGGATGATTGTGTGGATGATTCGCCTAATTCCATGGATGAATCTACCTCACAAGATCATTCACCCGACTTAGAGGTTGTTTCTAGACCACTAGACTTCCAAAAGTTGCCTAATTTAGGGTTAGAATTGTGTGCTTCTAAAGTATTGTTGGATTACTTTGCATCTAAGTACCCAGAGGATTTGCCTATTTCTAATACCGTGCATGAGCCAGTTGAAATTTTCCCAGTCTCAATAGAATCCCCATACTTTGTTCTTTACGCACTTCCATGTGCAGTAAAAACTTGGTTTAGGGGTAAATTTTGTTTTCTGACGGTTTCAGTGTCCCCATTTTTTCATAAAATAATTGTGAAGCTGTCGTTTGTAAATATTGTATTTTGGGTCGATCACCAAATTTTCAGGCTGTTAATTTTTGGAGATCCGTTTTTGTACAGTCCAGTAGGTATAATTATTTATTTATGTTTGTTTATTTTATTTTTAATTTCCCATCTTAATTTTTACGTTGGATGACTCAATTACATTGAGGACAATGTAATATTTAAGTGTGGGGGAGTGGTTATTAACTTTTTATTTTTCTTTTTCAGGATTTTTCTTGCATATTGTGACCAGCTGTTGAGCGGGTCAAAAAAAAAAAAAAAGATCAGCTGTGTAGCGGGTCTATAAAAAAATATATATTATGATTGTTAGAGTTATGACCAGCTGTGTAGCGGGTCTTTTCTTTTTTTTCCATGTTATGACCAGCTGTGTAGCGGGTCTCTAAAAAAAAAAAAAAAAAAAAAAAAAAAAAAAATTTGTGTCGCTTCTTTTGTATGGCATTTGTCATGACCAGCTGTATAGCGGGTCTAACTCTCTTTTATTTTATGACCAGCTGTGTTGATAGGTGTAGAATACACCGTATTTAATATCTAGTATTTATGCTTTCTTTGAAGTATCTTATGTGTGCTTTTGTTTATTAGTAGCGGGTCAATTTTCTACTTTTCATTGTGTAGAGGACTCGTTTTGCTCGAGGACTAGCAAAATGTAAGTGTGGGGGATTTTGATGAGCACGAAAGTGCGATGCATTTTCACCCATAAATACATTAGCTGGGACTCATTTTATCACTAATAAACTTGTTTGTAGGTGTTTTCGTGAAATAAGCTCTTATGGAGAAAGTTGCTCGAAAAGTGGTTTTTGTACCTCCATGAGGACACATGTTATTCGGACTCTCAATTTTGGATAAGGGGCACCCAATTACTAAGGGGCAACCCAATTGCTATTTGCACTCCACAGCTGGATAGGGGGGCACCATCTTCATCGTTTCAAAAGAAATTTTGGCGGGAAAAAAAGATTACAAAAACTCTATATATAGATATTCACTTTTATCTATCGAGCTAAATTAGGGTTTGGTGTTTGAAGGTGTTAATTATCGTTTGCAATTCTCTTTGGAGGTAGATTCAATTGCTGGATTCGGTTTGGATGGGCCTGTTTTGGATTAACAGGATTGGTATAGCTCGTTGATTCGACGGAAATTGGTTAGAATGTCAGTTTGAAGCAAATCAAGGGTTGAGCTTTACACGGGTTCTGTTAACACTTCCCGTGTTTTCTGTGTGGTTTCCGGTGTTTGAGGTGTGTCTAACTCGATCAAGGGATGTGCAGAAGTGAGCTGGAGAGATTTAAGATGGAGTAATCGCGTCAGAAGCTAAATCAGGGAAGATATTCCCGTAACTCGCATGGAAATAAAACCGGGTATTCTTGATTGATTGCTGGGGGATTTGGGATTAATGACGAGATATTCTTAGGCCTATGGAGTATAAAAGGGTAGCTGGTGTCGAAAGGAAGGAGGCAGGAGAGTTAGGGGAAGAAACAGAGTGAAAAAATAAAGTTACAGAGCCATTCTTCTGCTGCTGCAACAAGATGAACACGAAGAACATATCACTGTGAGGAACAGTCGTTTTTAACTAGCGTCTTATATTTCCGTAGTTCTGCAACAGTTCATTAGCAATTCGTTCACAACACTGCTCAGAATTCAGGCAGTCTCAGAGCGCAACAAAAACGTTGCAAACTCGTTGCTTTGATTATTTTCTCTAGTTTCACCATTTTAAACATCATTTGGGCAATAAAAATGAATTTTGAGCGTGTTTTCATCATGAGAAGCTAAGCCCCTACACTGGGTCGACGGAGGAAGCCGAGTTTCATACGTGGGTAATTTTAATTAATTCTTTATATGACTTTTGCATTTATTTTAAATTGTTTTATGATTTGAAAAAATTAGTTATCATTTTATTAGATGAGTCATGCTTGCTTAGATGTTTGATGGCCCATGCTTACGATTTATAACTAATGTTTGGAGAATCTACATTGGCAAAAATAAGAGTCCTTGTTGTTTTGATTATTGAGCGATAATTGCTGAAGAATAATAATTGAACCTATTAATATGAATGCGGTGGAATCCTAGACCCAGTGACTCTCGCTTTTGTTTATTATTTTCGTTAAACCTTTTAATTTAATCTCAACAACATCCGAGTGAACGACAACCCTTTTACTACTACAACGAACAAATTAAAAATCTTATTACTCTCATACTCACGAACTAAAATATTTATGAATTAATGAATGCAATCTTTTCAAACCGTGGCTTAATGTTCATGAATTGATTCTTATATAAGTACTTTGTACGATTACGAATCAATCCGATTTTGTTTCAATCTGTACATATATATATTTCTGTGAGATAATGAACAATTGAACAACTCTATGTGAAACACAATTAGATTCATTTGATTATCTTTCATGATTGATTGATCATCATATTTGATCTAAAAGTGTTAGATGAATGGGGTTAAGACAAAAGTGTTCATATGGCTAACTTCGGGTAACTGTTATTGAGCCAACTCAATATACACTTTAGGTACAGTTACCCATATCTAAATGAAGGTATATTTCATTTGTGTGTAACAAGCTAAGAACATCTAACGGTGGAGAATGATTGCTTTATTTTTAAGCAGACTTAGCTTGAATCTTAAATCAGGATTTCATCTAACAGTGAATATTGAATACTTTTTTACTAAGCTATCTTAGCTTTGATTGAAAGCAACCTTGATTTGAAATACTATATAAGGGAAAACTCTAGCAACTGGAAAATCTGATCCCGACACTTCCTAGTTGCGTACTAGAGTCGATTCTCCTTTAACCTAGGTTTTTCCTAAAACCATTATAGGTTAACGACTTGAAAACTTCATTTGGGATTCGTGAAGCCTGATCTAATTATTTTCTCTATAGTTGCGTATTCTGATCTTACTTGTTCTATCTTATTGAGTTTTATCTTCTCTAAGAGTTACTCGAGATTTATCTCCGACAAGTAAGATATAAAAATTAATCACAACAGTTCTTCGTCTCAAACTCTTGTGATTCCGCAATAACTTTTTTTGTTAATTAGTTGGGTTATTGTGAGGTGATTGATATTTCTAGGCTGCTCTTCGGGAATATAAGACTGGATTATCAATTGGTGCTTGTTCACCTTGATTTATCAAAAGACGGAACGAAAACCGAATAAAGAATAAACATATCTGTGGGAGACAAATTTGTTTATAAGTCTTCGACTTTGGGTCATAGCAACTCTCAGTTGTGTTTGAGATCAGCTAAGGGAATCAAGTGCGCAGAATCCGGCATGGCTCTAGAGGCGTAAGGAACGCGACTGTACCTTAATCGGTGTCAGACTTGGTTAGGGATCAACTATATTCTGAAAAGACGAGGGTACCCAAATATACCTCAATATAAAACGTTTCCACCTATAAGTCCTTTCTCCGAAAGTGATTGTCTATGGACCGAGTCGAGACAATACAACTATTCGTTTCACACTTCGTGTGATCGTCTATGGATACGAGATCGAGACCTTACGACAACAAGATAACTTGTATGATTGACTATGGATACAAGATCGAGACAATACAACAACGAAGTATGTTTACTTGATAAAAGGTTCGGACTTAACCAAACACAATAGGATTACTATCAAGTAAATAGGAATTAACGTTTGTGTAATTTACTTTAAATTATAATAACAACAATTATAATTGCGGAAAATAAAAGTAAATGACACAACAAGATTTTGTTAACGAGGAAACCACAAATGCAGAAAAACCCCGGGACCTTGTCCAGAATTGAATACTCTCAAGATTAAGCCGCTATACAAAATCTAAACCAACTTCATATAGTTGAGACCAAGCAACTAAACCTATAGTTCACCTAGTTCCGTCTGCATCCCTGCGCCTCCAATTTGTTAATAAGTCACGCACTTGGAACAATTCCTTTAGATCATATTCCAAACAGTAAAGGAACAACAAATCTGTTCGGTAACAACTCTTTTCAATCAAGTGATATGAGTTCGACAAAAAGCTCTTCCGTTTATCCCAATAAACTCCTTTGTCAGGTCCTTAGATCTATCTTATCAACAACTACCAAAGTAATTGTCAATATTTTGCAATCAATACTTTGATTCACAAAGAATTGTATTGATGCAGATCTACTCAACTAATCAATCAAATCTATCACAAAGATAAACCGATTATAGTTGGATCCTTTTCCAGCCGAAACAAGTATTGTGCACACCAAAGATTATGAACCCAAATCAAAAATCTTCTTCGCCTTCAAATCTTCTTAGATCTTCAATAAACACCTGCACACAATCAACTTGAATCTCTTGTGATTAATCACACACAGAACGGAGTCTGTTAACAATGGATTATAACAAGATGTCTTTAGATCTACAAACAGTCTAAAGATCCTCATCGAAACTTCGATCTAGTTTGAGTGAATCTTATATCAGAAGAGAAGATTCTCAAGCATAAACAAACTAGGTGCAATCAAAGTTCAACAACCGTTAGTCAATCAAATCAATCGAAAACTAATAATAAAACGCAATTATCTAGTTTCCCACCAACGGTACTAATAGAGCTTCTCAATCCCAAAGAACTCTTTAAACCGAGCGACCGTAAGAGATTTCGCCTAATTAGGTTACTTTCCTCTCTATTAGAGCATTACTCGGTCGAACTCGCATGCGTTGCTATCTAAAGCATGTTTGTCAATGTTAGTGATCAAAACTGTACGTCTTGATTTCTAGCCTATGTAGCTAAAGGTCTCGGACTAGGATAGAAAGTGTAGTTGAGCTCAAGAACTCCATGGCAATCATCATACAAGACGAAGGACTACTCGAGGAACCGGTGGAACTCCATCGACTAAAAGGTATGTGGATACTTGAACTTATTTGTCACTCAAAAGTCTATTTACTCTATTTCTTACTCTTGAGACAAAAGTCGTTTAGACGTATAGACTTTCATTATACACATTTGTTATTTCGAGCCGAGTTTAACTCGCCTATCTATTTCTCGAAATATGTGTTGGTAAGCTTTCGCTTTAACCAAATTCATCTTTACCTAGTGACGAAAGTCATGATATGTTTCAGTCACTTTGGAAATTGCTCTGATGAAAAATGGTCTGTGAATAACGGCTATATAACGTTCTCTGAGAATATTTCAATGATTGAAATAAGAGTTTAGATTACATAACCATTGGTAGGATATAAGCATTGTTGTGGAAACACATATATGTATAAGTCCTTATTCCTTGAACCAAAGTTTGCGAACTTTGTTGATCAAGAGAAATGGAAGTGGTGCAAGCCAAGTCCGCGAACTCAGTCCGCGAACTGGCGGAAGTTCTCGACCCTACAATTTCTGCTGGAGTTTGTGTACTCCTTCCATGAGCTTAAGTCCGCGAACCCAGTCCGCGAACTTGAGTAGGTTATATCTAAAATCGGTTGTTCTTGAACTAATGTTTATATAAACTAAGGAATGCTTTTACAAACCGTGGCTATAAAGTTCATGAACCGATTCGAGTGAATCAAACCATTTTTGCTTCGATTGTGTCTTGTGTAGTTACATAAGATCTAAGCAACTGAACAACTCTCTAACTAGTTCATTTGAGTCATTTGAACTAGTTATGGTGAAGAAGAATATGGTTGATATGAGAGTGTTCATATGGCTAACCATTTGGTTGACTATTGTTGAACCAACAAATGTTAATGTTTGGGTACGGTTCATAACCCGAAATTGAACATTTAGTTTGTGTATAACAAGCTAAGTTTTCGATCCAACGGTTAAGAAATATTAGCTTGAATCTAATCAGGTTTTCATCTAACGGTGAATATTGAATGCTTTGTTACTAAGCTAACATTGATTGCAAACCCTGATTTGAAAGACTATATAAGGGAGAACTCTAGCAACTGGGAAACCGAATCCCCACACTTTACGTGTGATACTAGTTTGCTAAGCTAGAGTCGATTCTCCTTTCACCTTTGGTTAATTTTCTTCTTCTAAAACCAGGTTAACGACTTAAAGACTTCATTGGGATTGTGAAGCCAGACCGATACTACTTTTCTTATAGTTGTGTGATCTGATCTTGTTGTTTCTATCGTACGAGTACAATTGAAATAATTGGATTGAGATTTATATCTCCGATAGGCAAGATAGAAAAGAAATCACAAACACTTCGTCTCATCGTTTGTGATTCCACAATATCTTTTTTCGCTGCGTCGATTAAGATTATTATGAGGTGTTCAATAATACTAGGTTGTTCTTCGGGAATATAAGTCCGGGTTATTGATTGGTTCCTGTTCACCTTGATTTATCAAAAGACGGAACAAAACTCATAGGTTTATTCGTGGGAGACGGATTTATCTATTACTATAGACTTTTCTGTGTGATACAGATTTGTTTATTAAAGTCTTCGACTTTGGGTCGTAGCAACTCTTATTTGTGGGTGAGATCAGCTAAGGGAATCAAGTACGTAGCATCCTAATGGGATCAGAGGCGTAGGAGCATAACTGTACCTTGGATCATTGTGAGATTGGTTGGGGTTCAAATACAGTCCAGACCCAAGTTAATTTTGAGTAGGCTAGAGTCTGTAGCGACTTAATACAGTATGTGTTCAATCTGGACTAGGTACAGGGGTTTTTCTGCATTTGCGGTTTCCTCGTTAACAAAATTCTGGTGTATGTGTTATTTCTATTCCGCATTATATTTGTTTATATAATTGAAATATCACAGGTTGTGCGTTGTTCAATCAATTAGAATATCCGACCTTTTGGGTTGTTGATTTAAATTGATTGACACTTGGATATTGGTCTTTGGTACCATCCAAGTTATCTCTCTTTGATAAAGACTCATGATTTCTATTTGCTTGAGTAAAGATCAAATCGAGAGATTGAGATATAAACTCGTTGATATACTTTTTATCTAGATTGAGTCTGATTGTCTAGTTGATTCTCCAGAAAGTATATTGGAGTTTGTCCATACAGATTGCTAAGCGAAATATTGGGTGTGGTTGTTAGATCCCCGCTTTTTCAATTGGTATCAGAGCAGGCAAACATGTTCAAGACCTTATAAGTCTGTGTTTGTAGCGATCTGACTCTATGGACAGATGTGATATCTCTATAAACGTACCACTAGTCTTCGATGGCTCTAATTACTTATGGTGGAAAATTGTTATGCGAGCTTTTTGATGTAGTTTTAATTGTGGTAAGTAAGGGGTTGATTCTCGGACTTGGGAAGATATTGATTTTAGACTTAAATAAAATTAATTTGGCAAATAAAACAAAGGATGATAACAATATTGAGAGATTACTGGGAATCAGGATTTCACCGAACTCTTTTTCTATGGTTCAATATTAATTCTTAGACAATAACAGCTCCAAAAACAATAATTATTGACTCTTAATCTTTGCCAAGGTAGATTTTATAAAATATTAATTGTAAATGGTAAGCATGAGTTATCAAAACACTTAAGCTAAGCATAACTCATCAAACTAAATGACAACTAATTAATTTAAAATCATAATTCAAATTATATTAATGCAAAAGTCATAAAAAAGAATTAAATAAAGTTACCACAGTGATGAGAATTGGCTTCCTCCGTCATCCCAGTGATGGGGTTTAGCTCCACATGGTGATAATACGCTCAAAATATTTATTCATGGCTCAAAAGTGTGTTTACAATAGTGAAAAGAGAGAAGAGTAATAAAAAACAGAAAACTGCAACGTTTATAAGTGTTGCGAAGTCACTGTTAATAAACGATAAATTAAATGTGTTGCAGAATAATCGACTGACTGTATGTGTCTGTTCTTCGTGTTCTTCAGAACGACACTTCTCTTCTGTCGTCTGCAACTTCTCCTTCTTCTTCTCTGCTGCTGCTGCAACTCCTCCTGCAGCGTGATTTTATGCCTCTGCTTCAACCCAAACTCTCGGCAACTCTTATGAAACTTCCTACATCTCTATTTATGCGCACAGGGTCAATCAATCCCGAGAATTTCTTCTCAATCCATCTGTTTTTTCTTTTCTCCCAAGGCACGGGATTTTTTCCCTTTTCTTCCTTGTTTACGTGTCTTTGGCTGTCTCTTTCCTACAAAACTATCTTCATGACGTAAAAGAATCTAACAGAGCATGTATATTTCCTATAATCCCACGTAATTTCCAAATATAATAGATAACAACCCGTGAATATTATCTATTACCCTGTTTTGACGAGAACCGATGTTAACCTTCTCCTGGTTCTATTCAAACTCTGCTACCACTCATGTTTTGGAAATCAAACGTGAAAAACCCTTTGTCCTTCGATCCAAAGCCCATTAACAAGCCTGTATTGATATCACAGGCTATCCCAAAATCAAATCTGCTTGAGAACCCGAGTAAATTTCGTCCAAAAACTCAACCCAGAAGTACGCAGGTGGTGAACAAATTTTCCCGCCAAAACTATACTTCAAACGGTGAAGATGGTACTCCCCCTAACCAGACTGGGGTGCGAATAGCCATGGGAGTGCCCCTTATAACTGGGATGCCCCTTATCCAAACTGGGAGTCCGAATAGCAGGTGTCCTCCGGATGTTTTTATCAACTTTTCGAGCCGATTTCTCCAAAAACGTTTATTTCCCACAAATACCTACAAAAACATAAAACACCATAATAAGTACAAAAATGGGTACTAACATTATAGAAAATCGATCAATTTTCTTCAAGCGCGTGATTTTCAATCATGGGTATATGTTGTTAATGGCTATGATCCTTCCATCGTGGAAGTTGGTGATGTAAACGTTCCCAAGAATATTGGTGAATACAACCTTGCTGAGGTACTTGCTGCAAAGCAAAATTTCGACTGTTTGAATGCCATTACCCCAAATCTTTAGCACCATGTGACAAACTGCACTAAGTCGCAAGAAGCTTGGGATATCTTAGAAACCGGTTTGAAGGTAATACCAGTGAAAAGTAAGCTAGGCTTCAAAACCTTAATTCCGATTGAGAAAACCTTCGTATGGCAGATGAAGAAACGTTTGATGAATTTAATCACAAAGTGTCTGTCATTGTTAATGCATCTTTTGCATTGGGTAAGACTATTCCTGAAAAGGACATTGTGATGAAAATTCTCAGATCGGTCCCATCCAGATACGATTCTAAGAAGCATGCCATCGTTGAGGGAAATAACCTTGATAATCTCTCTAGAAATACGCTGGTTGGGAAGCTTAAGTCTTTGATCATGAACATTCATCCAAGACTAAGGATGTTGCGTTCAAAGCACTAAAGAACACTAAATTACTTGATAAAAGTAAAAAAGTGTATATCTCTGAAGATGATCACTCTGAGACAGATTCATCAGATGAAGATCTTGACAAATCAGTCTCGATGATCACAAGACAGGTTTAGGGATCTTCTGCTGAAGAGAAGTAAACGGTTCTCCAAAGATAAGCCTAAGGCATCAGTCAAACCTCATAATCGTGTTCGTCCTAAAAATAGGGATATTGATGAAACTGATGACGAGGATATGCCTCAGTGCTTTAAGTGTAAAGGATTTGGTCATTTTGCAAACGAGTGCCCAAATCGTAGAAAATACACTGGGAACAAAGGTCTTGCTGCAACTCTTGATGAAATGTCTGACAACTATGATTCTAATAAAGATGAGAAATCAAGTGTTGCACTTCTTGGTGGAAGTATTGATTTTGATAATTGTAGAAATACATACATCAATCTTGATATTCTTTCAGAAGATAACCCAACTATTCTGGAAGATAAAGTTGATCCATTCTTTGGAAACTCTGTTTATAATGTTTCAGGTTCCACTATGTGCCTAGCTGCATGCACATCTCAAAAGCCTGATTTTTATCATAGATTGACGTGTTCATATTGTTCTCAAAGGGGTCATGAACTTTCAAGGTGTTACAAGTACAAACACCAACTAAGGCACGTCAACAAACTTCAACGAAGAGCAAATCATTTAACAAGGAAGCTTAAACTTTCTCAGAAGACCGCTGAGGTATGTAGGATTTTATCTTCATCTAAGAAGTTAGTTTCCAAGGAAAAACCAAGACCATTAGAGAAGAAAGTATGGTCGAGTCGGTTTGATAGACAGAAGTCTGAGGATTCCTCTCATGAGGAAAATGGTGGACAAATTGTTGTTCACCGCAACGCAATTTAATTGTGTTGTTTGATGAAAATCTTGTCTCATGTGCCTGATCAAAGAGACAATGATTTTGTACCTCATAGGCTTTAGGAATTTTTTTTTTTTTCTTTTTTTTTCTTAGTTTTGATTTGGTGTCTCACAAATAAAAAGAAAGGGTACTATCGAAAATTCTACTCTTCATAGGGTTGAGAGTGGTCGGTGTACGAACCTATTAAAGGTTTCAAACCCTACATTCCTTTTCCTTCTTTGAAACTCCTTTTTATCCCAAGACTACTTGTTGAGTGTGTGATTTCCTCTCACAAACCCATACACCTATGGATGCTCCAAGTGCTCACGTCTTCTCGATAGAAAGGATGTTAATATGATTTTCAAGCCATCAATCATGAAGGAAAACGAAAAATCTCTGTTAGCTCCAACATTGAAAAGAAAAAGAAGGAATGTGAGGAAGCCAAGAGCCGTTCCTTAAAACTCTCAAAAGTTTTCTGATCTTCTTGAAGTGTTGAAAGAGATGGGAAAGGAGATTCAACAAATAAAGGCTTTTGTGTTTAAGACTCATGAGATTCAGAAGGCCCTGGTTTGACAACATCATCCAAGAAGGTTTATTGATATAAACTCCTACCTTAATGAACCTTATGTCCCAATGGTTGTTGACGACAAGGAGTTCGGGGACGATAAAGAATTCTTCAAAGGTATTAACATCTAGTAAATCTTCTATTTTTTCTGTTTTTGTTAGAAGAATAACTAGAGTTTGGAATAGCCATTATTGTGATTACACATAGCTATGTCCAACGTTCTCATCTTCTTGTTTTAGATTTATTGGTTTAAATTCTAAACTTGTTTGGAAGATGATTTTTGCGAGTATTAATCTTTATGGTTTTATATATTGTAATTTTTTATGGGATATGTATGTTTGCGTCAGTGAACTATGATTGTCCCATATCTTGTCAAAAGTAAAGTCTTTCGTAAGTCGATATTCTTATATCGATAAAGGAATGAATGGACTTTTGACAAATACAAAAGTTAAGCCTATATTGTCAATTATTGATGGAAGATAGGTTAAAATCTTTTGTTTTTCAAGGATTATGTCTATTGTATGTCATGGTGCAAATTGTGATGGAAAATAGAATGAATCCTTGTGTATTCCGCAGTAATTGATCTTCTCTGATCCATATTTTTTGTGTATTACTGTGAGGCTCCGTAATGTGTCTTATGTTGAGCATTAAAACAATCAAAGTTGATTATTTTCATGGTTAGCTTTGTTATTGTTCCATAAGGAACTTTATGACGAGTATATTGAACTAAATTAATCATCTTGTTTGGTTATTTTGTTATGACTCCATACGTTTTCTTATGTTTGAGCACTTTTGATTGGGTTGGTTATTTTCATAATTAACTTAGTCATTGCTCCATAGATTCTCTTATGTGAGTATGGCTAATTAAATTGATTACTCTTTGTGATTAGTTTGATTGTGTATTTCGATTAAATTAATCATAGGCTCTCTTGTGGTTAATTTAATTGAGTATTTTGGATTCAAATTCATACTTGTATGTGATTTGTTATGTCCAAAGAAATCCTTCTTTTGTTTCGAAATTAAGGTCGCTCTTGTTGTTTTTTCGGGAATGACATATTATGGGGGAGAGTTCTTTTTGAACTTGCGCTTAATTTCCATATCTTTGTGGGGAGTACGGCTGTGGAATATTATAGGGGTTATCTTGTATCTTTAAAATTCCTTGATGAATGCATTTAGCTTCGGCTTTATGATTGCATCTAAATAAGATGATGTGTGTTTCTTTATTTTGGTCATGAAATGTCTCTTTCAGAAATTTCATTAGGATCCCGTTCTTGTACCTTTGCCAATTTTATTGACAAAAAGGGGGAGAATTAATGTGTAGTTCACACTACAAATACATATGGTTTTCGGATCATTATGTAAGGGGGAGTGGTTTCCATGTGAGATGGAGTATTGACTAAGGGGGAGTGATACATATCAACATAGTATTGTTGTTGAAGTTGTGATATAATTGAACTTTGACGCTGTGTAATGATACCATGACACTGTATAACAATGATTGAGATCTCTTGTTTTCTTATTGTTATAGCTACGTATTTTCAACAACGATGATGCTAAACTTACAACCTTTGGGATCATTGGAGTACTTGGAAGTGACGAAGATTTCGAGTAATGTTGAAGATTAGACATGTGGAATATGAGCTACAAAAGTTAATTTTTTTTTTTTTTTATATTCCATATGTATTAATAGTTTTGCCACTAAAATTGACAAGGGGGGAGATTGTTTGAGCATTGCTCGGTCGAACTCGCATTCGTTGCTATCTCAAACATGTTTGTAAATGTTAATGATCAAAACTATAAGTATTGATTTCTAGCATATGTAGCTAAAGGTCTCGGACTAGGATATAAAGTGTAGTTGAGCTCAAGAACTCCATGGCAATCATCATACAAGACGAAGGACTACTCGAGGAACCGGTGGAACTTCATCGACTAAAAGGTATGTGGAGACTTGAACTTATCTGTCACTCAAAAGTCTATTTACTCTATATCCTACTCTTGAGACAAAATTCATTTAGACGTATAGACTTTCATTATACACATTTTCTATTTCGAGCCGAGTTTAACCCGCTAATCTATTTCTCGAAATATGTGTTGGTAAGCTTTCGCTTTAACCAAATTCATCTTTACCTAGTGACGAAAGTCATGATATGTTTCAATCACTTTGGAAATTGCTCTGACGAAAAATGGTCTGTGAATAACGGCTATAACGTTCCCTGAGAATGTTTCAATGATTGAAATGAGAGTTTAGATTACATAACCATTGGTAGGATATAAGCATTGTTGTGGAAACACATATATGTATAAGTCCTTATTCCTTGAACCAAAGTTTGCGAACTTTGTTGATCAAGAGAAATGAAAGTGATGCAATCCAAGTCCGCTAACTCAGTCCACGAACTGGCGGAAGTTCTCAACCCGAGAATTTCTGCTGGAGTTTGTGTACTCCTTCCATGAGCTTAAGTACGCAAACCCAGTCCGCGAACTTGAGTAGGTTATATCTAAAACCGGTTGTTCTTGAACTAATATTTATATAAAATAAGGAATACTTTTGCAAACCGTGGCTATAAAGTTCATGAACCGATTCGAGTGCATCAAACAGTTTTTGCTTCGATTGTGTCTTGTGTAGTTACATAAGATCTAAGCAATTGAACAACTCTCTAACTAGTTCATTTGAGTCATTTGAACTAGTTATGGTGAAGAATAATATGGTTGATATGAGAGTGTCCATATGGCTAACCATTTGGTTGACTATTGTTGAACCAACAAATGTTAATGTTTGGGTACGGTTCATAACCCAAAATTGAACATTTTGTTTGTGTATAACAAGCTAAGTTTTCGATCCAACGGTTGAGAAATATTAGCTTAAATCTAATCAGGTTTTCATCTAACTGAATATTGAATGCTTTGTTACTAAGCTAACATTGATTGCAAACCCTGATTTGAAAGACTATATAAGGGAGACTCTAGAAACTGGGAAACCGAAACCCCACACTTTACGTGTGATACTAGTTTGCTAAGCTAGAGTCAATTCTCCTATAACCTTTGGTTTTCTTCTTCTAAAACCAGGTTAACAACATAAAGACTTCATTGGGATTGTGAAGCCAGACCGATACTACTTTTCTTGTAGTTATGTGATCTGATCTTGATGTTTCTATCGTACGAGTATAATTGAAATAATTGGCTTGAGGTTTATATCTCCGATAGGCAAGATAGAAAAGAAATCACAAACACTTCGTTTTATCGTTTGTGATTCCACAATATCTTTTTTCGCTGCATCGATTAAGATTATTGTGAGGTGATCAATAATACTAGGCTGTTCTTCGGGAATATAAGTTAGGGTTATTGATTGGTTCCTGTTCACCTTGATTTATCAAAATACGGAACAAAACTCATAGGTTTATTCGTGGGAGACGGATTTATCTATTTTATAGACTTTTCTGTGTGATACAGATTTGTTTATTAAAGTCTTCGACTTTGGGTTGTAGCAACTCTTAGTTGTGGGTGAGATCAGCTAAGGGAATCAAGTACGTAGCATCCTGGGGATCGAGGCGTAGGAGCATAACTGCGTACCTTGGATCGGTGTGAGATTGATTGGGGTTCAACTACGGTCAGGACCGAAGTTAATTTGGAGTAGGCTAGAGTCTGTAGCGGCTTAATACGATGTGTGTTCAATCTGGACTAGGTCCCGGGTTTTTCTGCATTTGCGGTTTCCTCGTTAACAAAATCCTGTGTCTACGTGTTATTTCTATTCTGCATTATATTTGTTTATATAATTGAAATATCACGAGTTGTGCGTTGTTCAATCAATTAGAATATCCGACCTTTTGGTTGTTGATTTAAATTGATTGACACTTGGATATTGGTCTTTGGTACCATCCAAGTTATCTCTCTTTGATTAAGACTCATGATTTTTATTTGCTTGAGTAAAGATCAAATCGAGAGATTGAGATATAAACTCGTTGATATACTTTTTATCTAGATTGAGTC
>JAJJWW010005464.1:0-36161 GCA_023531295.1 Papaver armeniacum | reverse complement strand
ATGAACGGTTTTTGGGGACCAGTCTTTTTTGGGGGACCATTGTTTTATTTTGGGTAAGACATTAGAAGTAATTCTAGGTCACCCTTATCTAAATATTTATACAAATACCAAAACTACCCTCTGATTATATTTGGTTAATGATTAGTTAGTGTGATTAGTGAAATTATTTTGAATAAAGATTTGAGATTTAAAAAATCAGATTTTTTAAAAGAAGTAGAATTATTGAGAGAGAAGTTTGAGAAGTCAAGAACAAACCATGGAAATTTTTTTTTTTTTTTTTTTGAGTTCACTAATCTAGACTACTCAAGTGATGATTCAATTGATGATAGCTCATCTGAATCTACATCTCCTTAGAGTATATGTCAATCTTCACAATGATCCTGGATATGGATAATTTCTTAGATGGTGAATGTATTCTTCCCCAAAGCCAATCTCAAGATGAGAACGATGGATTTTACCAACCACAACCGAGGAAGACTATTTGGGTACCTGTGTATGCTCTAAACTTAGGTAATGTTGGTTGAATTGGTTCAAATTTTCAAAAAAATGTGAATTTTTAGAGTAGATTTGTGCTTGTTCTGTTACCTTGTGAAGAACATGTAACCGAACTCATCCAAAGTGTAGTTCGGCCACTTTTTCTAAACACGCAGGGTTACCGAACTCTCCATTAATGGAGGTTTTTGTAGTTCTGTTAACTGAGTAGTAACCGGAACTCTATAAATAGGATTACAAAACTATGTTCTGTTTGGTCGAAATGTAACCGAACTTAAGGGTCTATGAGTTCTAAGTTCGCAACCAATAGATAACCGAACTTACGTAAAATAATATTTCACATTAGTGTATAAAGTTCTGGTTGGTTCGCAAACTTCGTACCAACCCTTAATCTAACCGAACTTACATCCAATAAAATTTTGATTTAGTGTACGTAAAGTTCGGTTAGGTGTGAACTTGGCACCAAACCGAACTATGAGTTCGGTTTTCCCGGAAAAAATAATCACATAACCGAACTTAGGGTCCATAAGTTCAGTTGGTTCGCAAACTTCATCTAAACCCACTACCTAACCGATCTTTTACGACAATAAAATATTGAATTAGTGTACGTAAAGTTCGGAGTAGCCCTTAACTTGCTTGGCAAACCGAACTCCGAGTTCGGTTATACCGATAAAAGTATCATATAACCGAACTTTAGGGTCCATGAGTTCTGCTTAGTTCGCAAACTTCATACCAAACCCACTACCTAACCAACTTACGTACAATAAACTTTTGATTTAGTGTACGTAAAGTTCTAAGATTAGCTGTCAACTTGCCATCGACCAACCGAACTATGAGTTCTAAGGTTATCCCGATAAAATAATATTGTAAACCGAACTTATGTCTGATTGCAATTGACGTTGTTCCTTTTCTTGTAGATTGAATGTCAACCTATACCAATGGATAATCAACCTTCTCCGGTTGGCATGCTGTTTGAAGATACATCTAATCACTATGTCAATGATTTGGTTTTTGATGAAACTATTGATGCGAAGAATTGAATAGAGAGCATGCCAAGAAAGCCATGTGCGTATTAGTTTTGAATGGAAAAGAAAGCCAAACTCGTTTTGAAATGGTTTGTGAGAGAAGTGGAGATCCCAATGTTAGTCACAAGAAGAAGGGTTATGTGTATAAAGGAAAGACGCACGAGGAAGAACACAACGTGCTCAAAGAAAACTAAATGTCCGTTCAAGCTAGTATTTAGTAAGTGCAAAAAAAAAGAATGGATGGGTTCTATCTATGGATAAGGTGGTAGGCCATCATAACCACCCTCGTCCTGGATGATCTTGAAGGACATGCAATGGCCGCTGGAAAGCTCACTCCTCAAGAAATGGAGAAAATAGCTAAATTTAGGAGAAATGGGAATTTCACCACTTAACATGCTTCGCTTACTAAAGGATGATAACAAGGATAATGTATCATCTTTGACGACCATTTACAATGCAATTGAGACAATTAAAAGGATTGAATGGAAGGATAGAAAGTGATGCAACAATTGTTTTTGGTAGCTAAAGAGAAAGGCTACGCGGTTCAAAAGAAGGTGGGTCCGGGAAGATCAAATAACGATCTCTTCATTGCGCATCCGAAGAGTGTTCAATTGGCTCAATCCTTCCATCAAGTTCTTATAATGGATTGCACTTACAAGACTAACAAATACGAGATGCCATTGTTGAATATTGTTGGTCGTACCTCGACGAAGTCACCGTTCACCGTTGCTTTTGTTTTCTAGAAGATGAGCAAGAACCAAGTTACACTTGGGCGCTACAACAAGTGAAGGCCATATACCGAGATGATGATATCCCCCGCGTTATAGTGACGGACAACGATGTAGCATTAATGAACGCAATAGAGAGAGTCTTCCCATTAGCACATAATATGCTTTGTACGTTCCATATTTGGTGTAATGTGATGAATAGGTGCAAGCCTCAAATTTGTCCACCAAAGAGGAAAGCATTTGAAGAGATTAGTAAGCTACCTAAGATGAACAAGCGACGCAAAAGAGGAATTCGATATACAATACACTATAAATCACGCTAAATGGGTTGCTTTCTCTGGTGAATGGGAGTCATTGACTTGGTCTCTCACCGAAGAAGAATATAATCTAAATCTTGCGGCATTTATCGAACATTGGTCTAGCCCCGAATATCCCGAGGATATTGTAACGTATGTGGTTAAGCAATGGTTGGAACCGCACAAAGAGCGCTTCGTTTATGCATTTACCAACCACCATAAACACTTTGGGAATCAAGCGACAAGTTTGGTAGAATCGGCTCACCATCGGTTGAAGAAAAATCTTTTTGGATGTGTCGATAATTTTGTGATTGTGTTTAATGCAATGGAGAATTACTTCAACCGTGAGATTGATAGAATTAAAGGTAGTTTCAAAAAAAGCCGCATCATGAAGTACAAAAAGATTGTGGACAAAGGTGGTAACATCACGAATATGGCGGACCTTCGGTTGTTTAAGGGACTTCATTATAATGTTTCGCGTGCTTGCATTAAGAGGTTAATGGTAGAGGTTCATTTGATTGACATATGGGGAACCAAGCCGGACGAGGTGTGTGTTTGCAACATGATGAAGTCTATGGGACTCCCTTGTCGCCATATGATAGTTAAGTATGAACATGGCATAATCCTCTAAGCGATATAGATCCATATTGGCAACAATTAAGTTTTGTCCCTCCTCCAAAGGGCGATGTCGGAGAAGAGTTTGGTGACAATGTGATGGGAAGAATCGTTATCGAGATGTACCGGAACATGAACAAACTCGAAAAGCAAATCTTTTGGGATGACATGCGGCCCAATTGTTTATCCACACACTTCGGAGAATGTGCACGAACCGAAAAAGGCAAGGGCAAAGGTAGGCCAATCACCAAAGAAACAAAAAAACAAATAAGAGAATATGCAAAGGTGTTGGGTAAGAGGAAAAGTGAAATGACCCTTTTACTAGAGACCCTTGTGGGCATGAGCATACCGCCAAGTATCAAGAAGATTCTAAGAAAAGGTCTAGGAATACTGTGGAAAAAGGGCGAAACAAGTGAACGGGATATGAAGAAAAAAGGACCGATGTTACGCTGCAACCAACCCCACCTACTCCATCGGAACCTAGCCAACCAATTCAACGAGACGTTAAGCTTAAGGCTCCAATATGCCGCATCCAAGAAAGAAGTCGACCAATTGATGATACATCAACTTTTGTTGATAGAAGGTACTTGGAAGAGCTACTACATATATTAGAAAGTACGTCATATCCACCGACGACGTCCTCACGGATGGTAATTGCGGATTCCACGTTGTCGTACAACAACTAGGGCCTTTCACCGAAGGTGCAAAGTTGTATAATGATAATCAAATCACTTATGTCCGGCAAAGGATGTTGATGAAGCTAAAGGACAACCCGGACTTTTACAAGCGAATGTTGTCCGATGGGGATGCTAGTCTCAATGTGCGGTTTATTAGGTATCAAAGGCGTCTCCACTGGGGGGATCCAATCACAAGGGATCATTGGATGGGCATTCGATATGTGGGCACTTAATCGCCGAAGCATTCAATTGCGTGGTTCACTATTTCTCAAAAGGTGCTAGTTTCACATACACTCAAAAAACAAAGATATGTGTCGAGCAACTTAAACGTAGGAGGGTGGTGATTGCGCTTGTTAACAACAACCATTTTATAGGCCTCCGGTTAGAAGACGATTGTCCACCGCCTCCGATATGCGGATACTCTTATTGGCAAGGATTTAACCCCGACACAATGTTGGGATGGTGTATTAAGTACGAGCATAACATGGAGATGTGGAAAACTTTGAAGGATTCGGAAAAATCATACACGAGGGTGCGGTTTCCCTTGCGGATGATTAAATGTACCATTGATTATACTAAGTATGCTCGAACATCAACACAAGAATCAAAGATTGTGTTTTTGGAATTAAGTCTTATTTTTTTTGGGTTATGCTTTCAACATTTTCATAAGAATAAGAGAGACGAGACCTTATTTTGGATTTTTTTTTTTTTTTTTTTTCATATTGAAACTTAATTACATGACATCGCCAAACAAAGGAGACATCAAGAAACTTTTGTTCGGTTAGGAAATGAAATTAGAGGACATTGCCGAACTAAAACTAAAGCTACATAACATTTAATATCCAAAACGCGTTATGAAAAAGTCTTTAAGGAGGCGGAAATGATATTCATATTTGAAATCCTTTCTCTTCCATCTTCGCCATTCGTTTTTGATGTTAAAATGATTTAGAATCCTTCACCCCTAAGTCGATACCGCCTTACAATACGAAATAAAGCCATAAATTCCACAAATCTAGCTCTAATCTTGTCGAATCGAATGAACAATGCTATTTGATCACGGTTATGAGGGTTTGTTGTGTCGGGCAGCAATTTCTCAAGAATTTTCCCCAATAACTTTGACTCATAATACCATTCATTCTTCGTTCTTCACCCCTCTTTGGATAGTATAGTATGTAGTTTCGCAAAGAGATAGATCTTCATCTAGAGTAAATTTAGGAGTAGTGGCTGCCATTATTAGAAGAATTTGAGACAAAATGTTATCTATGAGACACATATTTATACCATGGGGTGTATAACGGCTATAAAAATAGCCGTTTCTTGACATTAGTGTCATTCAAATTTCAAACTACATAGTTCGGTTACATAACAAATGCATCGAGAAAACCGAACTCAAAGGTTCGGTTAGTTCCGTAAATCTTAGGTAAATCGAACAAAGGTAAACCACCAAATTTACATTGTAATGTTCGGTTACTAAACAGAAAATCAGGTAACCGAACTAATCACTGTAACTTTTTGTTTGATCTAGTTGGTTTGAGTTCAGTTACATTACGAAATCAGCAACAAGAAACCGAACTTTTTCGATCTACCAAGTTCTGTTACTGCATAATATTGTCAAGGAACCAACATTACATCAGAATTTCTTGTTCGAGTTCGGTTAGATTACGTTTTCTACGGTGGTAACCGAACTTTACACTTTAACTTTTAAATTTTCTTGTTCTAAGTTCGGTTACATCGCATTACTCTCAGCTTAACCGAACACTGGGACGGAAGTTATTGCCGACTTTGAAAACCAACGGTAACTTTGACTAGTAGGAGCAATTATTGCAGAAGTAACTGTTTTTTTTAAAAAAAAAAAAAAATTAGCCGTTGGGTACTTTTTTGCTATAAATAGAGACCAATCTCTACCAAACTTATTCACCCATCACTTTCAATCTTCCTAAATCGATTACTCATCACTTTGGAACACTAAAAATGGCTCCAACTCCGTTCAATGATCTAGAAGATGTTGCTATTGTCGAGCACACACCACTCTCACAAAGCACTCCGTTGAGGAAGCGCAATGGGTGACCCAGTGCGAAGACCCAACAAGAGGGCCTTACTTTGGGATGATCAAAACACCAATGCTTGGTGGAAACGGGTGTTTAAGGTTTTTAAAGCACTAAGCGGAAATCGTTATAGGAGGACGCTCCAAAAATAAGGGAAAGGTACGCATATTTATACAATGAATGCGTCTTTGTTGAGAAACGAATTGAAAGCTCGTAAGGACGCTATGCCAAACGAAGACCGAATGAATAGAGTAAGTTTGTGAATCAATAGGCCTCTCATCAAAAAATATTTATTTGGTTATGATTATTCAACAACGCTAACTTATTTAAAAAATTGTTTTCCCAGTATACTTTGGGTCGGAGCCAATACGAATTAAGGTACGGTCATGAGTTTACGCACGAGGACTGCTACACTCTCTTGGAGGAAGTTGAATGGCAATTCGCCCAATATAA
Source organism: Papaver armeniacum (assembly GCA_023531295.1). Lineage (NCBI taxonomy): Eukaryota > Viridiplantae > Streptophyta > Magnoliopsida > Ranunculales > Papaveraceae > Papaver > Papaver armeniacum. Next base: position 29,830 of record JAJJWW010005464.1, on the reverse strand, counting down.
TTAAAATCGTAGAGAATCCCTAGGCGATGTATTGAACAATTTTATGTGTTTTACTTCTATTTTATTTCAACTACATGTATGTTTTTTCGATTCAATAAAATGAGTGAATTCAAATACCGGGTCAATTTTAGCTGGTATGAGTTCGGTTACATTACGAAATCAAGCGAAGAAACCGAACTTTTTCGAGTACCAAGTTCTAAGTTACTGCATAATATTGTCAAGGAACCGAACATTACACTGTAACTTCTTGTTCTGAGTTCGGTTAGATTACGTTTTCTGCAGGTAACCGAACTTTACACTTTAACTTTTCAAATTTTCTTGTTACGAGTTCTTACATCGCATTACTCTGCAGCTTAACCTGAACTTATAGTTCTATTACCTTCAAAATATTACCAGGCAACCGAACATTACACTGTAACTTTAGAAATTTTCTTGTCATGAGTTCGGTTAGGTTTCCTTTACTTGTATGTAACAGAACATTAAGTTCGGTTGATCCAAAAACATTGTAGGTAACCAATACATAGTTCTAGTTGTTTACACAGATTTAGTATATTAACCGAACTAACTAATTGTTTGTTAAAAATTTGAATGTAATGAAACACTTAATCGTCAAATACCCAAACTAATCCCTTAGAACACAAATTAAAAACCAAATTAAGAAATTTAATTAATAATCCATTACTAAATGTTGGGCGCACGAACATAAGGAAACAAACTACCAAATCCGCCATAAAAAAGTATTCCAAATATAAGGAACCAAACTACCAAATCCATGATTAAAAAAGTCTTCCAAACATGAGAAACCAAAGTAATAATTGTTGCAATCACTCATTTACCACGACCACTACCAAAACTTTTCTAGTCTTGCGTTTAGGAGCTTTAGGTCGTCCTTCGTCACTAGGAGTGTCATCTCCATTGTTTGTTGTTCAACCATCCGACTTGAACCTTCCCCTTGTCGGCGACTCCTCTTGACGGCATGGTCTGGCTTGGATCAACCTGGCTTGTATCGACAAGGCTGGGATTAAAAACATTAGTTATTTGGTTGTACAGTCTGTTTGTTCTCGAGTATCCATCGGCTCTCCACTCCGGATTTTTGCCATCATTTTCTTGAACAATTTTCCACTTGCCTTCACCTATTCTCATCAAAAACATAAGTAACTATTATTTTTCAATACTTCATAACAATTTGAAACACAAAAAGAAGAGTAAATTTCTTACCGCCGAATTCCACAAGATCAAGGCCTCATCACCACACGGGGTATGCTTCATAATTTTCTTAGACTCTTTCTCCACTTTGCCTTCGCTTTTGTCTTCTCGGCACGGGCTTGTTGGACAGCGTTTATTACACGAGGATGAAAACATGTTCATACCATTCCATATATCCTCGTCGGCGGCATTTGGCTCATCAAAAGAATCTTGTAACTCTTCAAATGGAACAAGATAATCCCCAAAGTTCTTCCGAGTGGTCCACCGATGGAGCAGGATCGTATTTTGGGGGTGAACTTCAACTCTGTTCTTAGTTCCTGCTTCTTCACCTTGAAGTTGAAGTTTTCCACTTGTGGGACACTTTGGACACAAGAAACTTGTCTTAATACTCTTAGAGGATTATACATTGTACAACCTCCGAGGATGAAACAACGGTCCATTATACCCCGCAACGGTGAGAAATCAATAACCTCAACATCCTCCTCGTCTTCATCGATGGAATGGTGTAAGGATGGAAACCACATCTTCCACTTTGTTAAGGTATCCAATTTCTCCCCTCAACTCCAACACCTTTTTTTCTTATTCTTTTCTGTGAATTCAAAAATACATATTTACCAGCTGTAGGCTTCCCATAAGGCCAAGGAGTGCGAGCATGAGACAATTGAAGTTTAGGGAAGTGGTCGTACACCCAAACCTATAAGAAGAGGCAACAAATAATACATTCGCAATATGATTAGTAACAATACACATTCATTCACTTATATATTGAAACACACAAACGATAATTTAACGGGGTACCTGGAACAAGGGTGTATAAGCCTCCAAAATATAGACTCTTAAGCCTCGAAGCTTTTCCCGAGTTCCTCTTGAACGAATGAAAGCACCGCAATGCCCCAACAAAGAGTTGTTCACCTCATCCAAGGGGTCCAATAGCTGGAGGTAATGAGCATTTACCACGTGACACAGGCGTCGGGGAAGAAAATGGTTCCTAGTTGATATAACAAATAAGCAGTCACATGGTGCTTATTTTCTCCTCTGTCATCACCAACTTTCCTCGAGCAACCAAATCTTTCGTCCCTGAAAACTCATCAAACAAGGTCTTGAGCTTGATCTTTTCAACTTCTTCTTGTACGTGCGGTCTCGCCTCTAACTCATTATACTCATCACCTTCGTCGGGCTCTTTGTTAGCTCGTCTAAACTCACATTGTGCCTTTTATCGCTCCATCCTAGACACCTTTCGCATAGCTTTTCAAGAAGTTCAAAACTCATCGAAGGATCGTAGCCATCTCGAACACTTGTTCCCCCGTTATTGGTAAGGCGTGATTCTAAAACAATCATCCTGGAGTAATTGCCATCTCACCAAAGGTAGATGAAAGGTATCCGTCTCTGGATAAGACCTCTCGGCAAATGCGTAATAACGGTGTGACATCAAATTTTTTTGGTGCGCATGTTGTATCCCGTTCCATAGTACACAATCAAATACAACATGCGCACCTCATCACACTCATTTTCTATATTCCATATCTTGTTCTTTTGACGTTTCAAAAACACGAACAGCATTAGTATGATCCTACAAAAGCAACAAACTATCTTATATACGAATATATAGAAAAGAACAAGATATGTCGAAATATAAGTTCAAATAAAAGAAGATGACTCGAGAAATCTTGATGGTTAAGATTGAACCATACCTTTGCCGCAAAGATCTTGGCAGCCCATGAGTTTTTGTAGCCCATCAATAACTCCCTCCATCTCTCGGAGTACCATAAGTTGGATTCTTTGGAGACAAACACAAATTGTCATCGGGAATGTAAGAATATCTAGCACAAGGCTTGTTAGGCGTCTTTCTAGGTTTCTTTTGCACTATTTCTACTTGTGCCTCTTCCTCTTCAACTTCCTCTTCATCCAACTCCTCCTCTGATTCAACATCATCCTTATCTCCATCTTCCTCATCTTTGTCACCCTCATTTGGTTCACCACCATCTTTGTCACCCCTCATTTCCCCCTCCTTCAGCTGGTTCACCATCATTGGCACCCTCATTTCCTCCTCTTTCAGCTGGTTCACCTTCTCCACCTTGATGTTGTTCTTCATTGCCCATCGCTTCCACGATCTCTTCATTGCCCATCGCTTCCACAATCTCTTCATTAACTTGTTGGATTACGTTGTCAACATTATCTCTATTAACACCATCTTGGATCACAACATCCGGTAATGACCCACCTCTATACTTAGCATTTTTGGTTCCACGGTGACCGGCATCACAATGTACTTTGCCTCGAGGGGTGGGAGTTCTTAGATCTTCCAAAGAAAGGTTTGTTTGGTTTTTTGCCTCTTCCACTAATCAAGAAAACAAAAGATATTAGCTTAAACAAAATAGGCCAACTCTAATTTTGGGGACCATAGTATAGTTCGGTTAACAAATAATTTTTGAGAACAAACCGAACTCAACATTGGTAAATGTTAATGAAGAGTTCGGTTTGTCATCATTTTTTGCGAACTAACCGAACTCAACATATTTGCAACTACTGAAGAGTTCGGTTTGTCAAGTTTTTTTCTAAAAAGTTCGGTTACATTATTTTTTTTCCGGTAAGGTTCGGTTACTTTCTAAGGTTAGATTTTTATGCGAACAAACCGAACTCAATATGACAGTTCGGTTACATAAAAACTCATATTAGCAGGCAAAAAAAGCGGAGTTCGGTTACATGTAAAAAAAAATTGTTTTAACCGAACTTTAAGTTCGGTTAGAATTTTTTTTTTTGGCTTCCTTGCGATCTAACCGAACTTAAAGTTCGGTTACCTAGTTTTGATACCTAGAGAACCGAACTGTTCTTCGTGTTCTTCCTTTCAGGAAGTTCGGTTAACAAAATTGGGTTTTTTTGAAACTCGACCTAACCGAACTATGACTTTATGACTACCATTTGAACCCTATTTTGATGATTTCTATTCATTTAAACGAATCAAAATCAAATTAAAAGCAAGGGTTTGTTGCAAAATACCTGCGAATCGGTCCCATGGCGTAATCGGGCTTGAAACCGCCTATTATACTGGGATTATGGCTTCACTTGGTTGTTCAACTTCTTTTGAATCTCGAAAATCGCTCGGATGATTTGCTAGATGTCCCAATCGAGGACCTTCTCCTTGAAGTCTTTTGGTTTGCTTTCGAAGAACCATTGTTATAGTCGATTGATTAATCGACGATGAAATTTTTTTGAATCGACGATTAATCGATGGAGTCGATGAAGACGATGTTGTATTTGGGGAAGAAGAAGAGCGAATAGGGAGCAATTTTGAAAGAAACTGAAACCGTTTTTTGGTTTTGGTTTTTAGTTTTAGGTTTTGTTTTAGATTATTAGGTTAGGGATAATTTTAATTAGGGTAAGGGACAAATTGGTAATCTTATGATTTTTAGGACATCCCTTAACATTGTAGGGTAGGGGGCCTTATAAAACAATGGTCCCCTCAAAAAAAGGCTGGTCCCCAAAAAACGGTTCTTTAGCATTATCAAGCACAATTCGAAGCCCATGAGAAATACTCTGCCAAACCCAACTTGCATTTTTATCTGAAGGAATTTGATGAATCTTCAAATCATGAAAAGAAAAGTATTTACCTTTTAACACCCGAGCCGACAAAGTCCGTTGATTATGAAGTAAATTCCAGGCAAGTTTAGGAAGATACATTATAGTGTTTCAGATTTTCAAACCTAAACCTTCATCTCTTTTAGGAAGAGAAATCTTACTCGAGGAGATAGTTCTAGGAGATTTATGATTATCAAAATTGTGCCACCAGTATTGTCTCTGCACTTTATCTATTTGTTGAATTGTAGTGTCAGGTAGCTTCAAAATCTGCATTTGGTGCATACCCATGGCACTGAGAACAGAATTTATTTGAGTGGTTCTTGCTGCAAAAAGCAAATGACTAATTTCAGGACAATGTTTGGTTAGTTTGATACCTTTCAGCTGACCTTCATTAACTTGTTGTTGAATGAGTCTAGACAGAGCTTCCATAATGAAAAGAAGGGGACAAGGGGTCCCCTTGACGAATTCCTCTTGAAGGAGTAAAATTAGTACTTGGACAACCATTGATGAGTAAAGAAACATTAGTCGTAGAAATACATTGTTGAATCTTAGAAATCTAATCAGAATGAAAGCTAGTTGCCGAAGAATAGATAATAAAAATGGCCATTCTAGTCGGTCGAATGCCTTAGACATATCTAATTTCAGACCAACCAAAGCATTTTTGTTCTTCTTAGTTTTCATGGGATGTAAAATCTCTTATGCTATGATTACATTGTCATGTTTGTGTCTACCAGGGACATATGAAGTTTGGGTGGGAGAAATGATCTTAGGTAAAATGGTTTTTAATCGATTAGCTAAGATTTTGGAAATGATTTTATAACTAACGTTACAGAGACTGATAGGTCTGTAATCAGTTGGGGTTTGGGGATATAAAATTTTAAGAATAAGGACTTGATAAGTATGATTAATAGCTTTCAACATATATTTTGTAGTGAAAAAATGTTGGACCATGGAAATTACCTCAGTACCGACAATATCCCAGCAATTCTGATAAAATGCAGCTTGAAAATCATCATTACCCGGAGAAGCCCAAGGTTTAACGTGAAAAATGACTTCTTTAATTTCTGCAGCATTTGGAATATGAATGAGAAATAAATTTTCATCTTCTGGAATACAAGGTGAAAAGTTATAGTGTATATCCAGATTAGGAGCTGGTTGAGTAGTAGTGGTGATGGAAGAAATATGTTTCGGGAAGATATCTTCAATCTCAGGTCTAGAATCATACCAGATGCCCAACAGACGTTGAATAGCTTGAATATGAAATTGTTTTTTATGAGAATTAATTGGTATTCCTGTCAGCTTCATGTAAATGATAACCAGCTTGCTGCATATAGTAGTCCTTTTAAATAGTAAGCCATTGTTGAAGAGAAGAATTTAAACGCCGCACTTTAATATTGTTAGTAGTCATACTATTATCATAGCAGTGTTGAAGTTGTTGATGAAGAGAATGTATCTGAGACTCAATATTACCAAAGGTGGGCCTTTTCCATTTTTGAAGTTCAGTTCTAGTGTGCTTGAGTTTACTAGAAAATTGATATGCAGGAGACCCTCGGAAATTTTGATTCCAACTTGTGTGAATAGTGTTAGAACAAGAAGCAACTTGAAACCAACATCTATAAAGCTTGAAATGCGAATCTTTACCAAACTCAGCAGTAGTATGCAACGAAACGGAACTATGAACGGATGCAATAGGAGCAATATGTTGCAAATGAGATGAAGTGAAATGATTTATCCACGGGGAATTAACCAAAGCTCTATCTAATCTAACATAAGTAAAATCAACACCATTTCTATGATTAGACCAAGTAGTTGCAGATCCAGAATAACCAAGATCAATAAGACCTAATTGATTGACAATATTTCTAATCTATCTAGAGTGGTAATGAGTAGAAGGGTGTCTACTCTGAGTTTCCGAATCATGCATAGTAAAGTTCAAGTCTTCTATTAAAACCCAAGGTACATCAACATCATGGTTCATGTCTAATAAGTATTGCCAGTGATCATGGTTTGCAACTAAGTTGTTATCACCGTACATACACCTAAGAAGCATGTCAGGCATATAATTATGATAATTTATGATGGCATGAATGATATTATGAGTAGTATGCATTATTTGAAGGTCAATATCATTTTCCCAAGCAAAAGCAATTCCTCTCGGAAAAACCAATAAAATGAGCATACCAATAATTAGGATATTTCGTGTGAGATAAATACAAATGCATTTTATTTTTGAGTTTTAGTTTCGGAAAGAAAGAAAATATTGGGCAAAAACGAAAATAATCTCTCGTATGAGGGTTATTAAAACCCTGACAGTTCCAAAAAAAAAAAATCATAAAAAAAATTAAAAAGTAAAACAAGGGGGTAATAAAATTGAAATATTTAAGATTTGAAAAAAGATAGAAAATAGTAACCTGAGTCCAAGTGTCAGTGTTTTTCTAAGTCTGGAAAGCCTCAGCAGCTATGTCCCATACATTAGGTTCGAAAGTTAACTTTGACTTTCAACATTTTCATGAGCCATATCAGTGGTAAGAGTCTCACTAACAATAACCAAAGTAAGATATTGTCTAATTCTTTTGTTCTGACTGTTATTGCTACCCATAACACATGGAAAACGAGTAGAAGGTTCAACATGCGTAACAAAAGAGGAGGACGAAGCATAGTCATTATTCATAATAGAGTAAAATAAGAGATATGCATTCCATCAAGGGGTCTTTGCTGAATCTGGGTTGGCTGTCTAAGTCTTGAACGACGATTAAAACCATGTTGCAAAAATAACTGAGCTTCTTCTTGAGGATCCCGAGCCTGAGGAAGAATAGTTTCAGCAAAACCAAAATTGTGAAGAGTTTCTTATGTTGCTAGCCTTCGATTTTTCATCTGTTCACAATTAGCATCAGAATGATCAGCTACTTTGCAAGCTTGACATAGACGATAAGGTTGTTTTTCATAAAAATAACCCACCCATCTGGTAACACCAGCAACACTTGCAGCATAAATACCATTGATTACAGGTTTTCTCACATCTATCATAACTAAAGCTCTGTATTTATCGGAAGTGGGAGGGTTAATGGCATCAGGTTCTACGAGTCTAGTATCACCAATAATATCTCCGAAAATTCTAAGAATCTCATGATAAGTAAATTCAGGAAGCAGATTCTTAAACTCAATCCATTAAAGACAGAGTGAAATCCAAATTATGGTAGTCTAGAGTTAAGTTCCAGTATTTTAGCACAAGCAAGAGACCATCAAGATTCCAAGCACCTCCATATAGAATTGAATCTTTATCAGAAGCATTTTGAAATTTAATACTAAAGATATTAGGATCCAGGGACCAAAATTGAACATACCATTGATCATTCCTTCGAAGATGAGGCCAAATAGCTCTTGCATCCCTTTCAGTATCATGCTATATCATAATACATGGTGCATATAATTTTCCAGCCAAACTAAATCTTCATTCTCTAATTACAGTAAATATTGCAGTATCAGAATGAGATATAACTCTTCTATGAATTGGTTCCTCATTTAAAGAATTTTCTTCCATTTGTTGGGTAATATGACTAAGATGAGGTATAGCCATTTAGATAAAAGAAACTAAGCATAGGATTGTGTTGAATAGAGGATGAAATTATGGAAATTTATAATAAAAAAACAAAAGTATGTGTCAGGTAATAATAAACATAGCTTTGCTGAGTATAGGTATAGAGTTGAGATGTGTTGTAATCAGACAAGGTATCAAAAGAGAAGTTATCTTGAAGAGCTACTGAATAAACATACCCGAGAGGCAAAATTTTATGTCCAATATGATATATCCAAGTAATAGTTATCTGTAAGAGAACAACCCGATGCACCACTGCAAAGATAAGAAGCCAACTATGATGATGCCAACTGATGTGAAGCCAACTCAAAAATTGGATGTTGATGTAATGGGACATAACAGAAACACTGATTCGTGGCCAAAGGAGGATTAGTGGAGATGAGCTGCCATTAAAGAGACACAAACATAATCAATAAAGGTAAAGAAACAGTAAAAAAAGAAAAAGCGACAAATAAAAAAATACGACAAAGAAAAGGGGGGAATCTGTTAGAGCACTGCTAGGTCGAACACGCAAGCGTTGCTATCTCAAGCTTGTTTGTCAAGTTTAGTTGCCAAAACTATAAGTCTTGATTTCTAGTCTACTTATAGCTAAGTCTCGGATTAGGATAGAAAGTGTAGTTGAGCTTTAGACTTCACGGCGTTCATCGATTGAAGACGAAGAACTACTAAGGTGAGATTGTGGAACTTCATCAACAAAAGGTATGTGGAGACTTGAACTTATCTATCACTCAAAAGTCTATCTACTCTATCTCCTATTTGAAACTTCGATAGGTATATAGACTTCGATAATACACATTTAATATTTCGAGCTGAGTATAATTCACTTACATATTTCTCGAAATATGTGTTGGTAAGCTTTCGCTTTAACCAAGTTAATCTTATATTCTTGACGAAAGTCAAAAGATGATCATGTGAAAATCGCCTGGTAACATCTTACATGATTTGTGTGAGACAGTCATTTGGTGTAGACTCGAAATATTTCGTATTGATCATTCGATCACTTGAAAATTGCTTCGAAGCTAATAGTTTGTGTGAGACAGCTATTCCCGTCTTCCAAGAATGTTTCAATGATTGAAATGGGAGTTTAGAACAATTAACCATTAATTAGATATAGCACAGTATGCGTATTTGTATGCTAACTGTTCCAAGTTGTTTCAAGTCCGGGAACCATAGTATGCATACCCGTATGCGTACTAGTTGGTTAGTTGAAGTCCGGGAACTTAGTATGCGTACATACGTAAGTTCAAGTTCCGGAATTCAACTGAGTTTGGTGGTATGCGTATCCGTTCGCGTACTGGCGAACCCAAACTTAGTCCGACCACTTAGGTATGCGTACACGTTCGCATACTTGAATAGATTATGTTCTAAAATCGGTTTGTTCGTGAAATAATACATTTATATAATAAGGAATGCAATCTTTTGCAAACCGTGGCTATACTGTTCATGAATTGATTCGAGTGAATCAAACTAGATTTTGCTTTAATTGTGTCTTGTATACTTTATGAGAATATAAACAATTGAACAACTCTAGAACTAGTTTCATTTGAGTCATTTGAACTAGTTATGGTTAAGATGAATAAGGTTGATATGAAAGTGTTCATATGGCTAACTTCGGTTAACTATGTTTGAGCCAAAAAGGTGTACATGTTTAGGTACGGTCACCCATATCTAAATGAAGTCACTTTTTATTTGTGCGTAACAAGCTAAGTTCGATCTAACGGTTGAAAGATATTAGATTGAGTCAAATCAGGTTTTCATCTAACGGTGAATATTGAATGCTTTGTTACCAAGGTAACATTGATTGCAAACCCTGATTTGAAGACTATATAATGGAGACCTCTAGCAACTGGGAAACCTAATCCCCACACCTGCTGTGTGATACTAGTTGCGACTAGAGTCGATTCTCCTTTAACCTAGGTTTTTCTAAAACCATTATAGGTTAACGACTTAAAGACTTTATTGGGATTGTGAAGCGAGACCCAACTATTTTCTCTGTAGTTGCTTGTTCTGATCTTGGTTTTTTCTATCATATTGAGTATTATCTTCTTTAAGATTTGGTCGAGATTTAATCTCCGATAGGCAAGATAAAAAGTAGTCACAAACATCTTCGTCTCATCGTTTGTGATTCCACAATATCTTTTTTCGCTACTATACGATTAAGATTATTGTGAGGTGATTGATATTACTAGGCTGTTCTTCGGGAATATAAGTCCGGTGTATCAGTCGGTTCTTGTTCACCTTGATTTACCAAAAGACGGAACAAAACCCTTCGGTATTTCTGTGGGAGACAGATTTATCTATTCAATAAACTTTTCTGTGTGATACATAATTGTTTATCAAGTCTTTGACTTTGGGTCGTAGCAACTCTTAGTTGTGGGTGAGAACAGCTAAGGGAATCAAGTGCGTAGAGTCCTGCTGGGATTCAGAGGCGTAAGGAACGCGACTGTACCTTGATCAGTGTGAGATTGGTTAGGGCTCAACCATATTCCAGTTCGAAGTTAACTTGTAGTATGCTAGTGTCTGTAGCGGCTTAATACAGTGTGGTATTCAAATATGGACTAGGTCCCGTTTTTTTTTTTTGCATTTGCGGTTTCCTCGTTAACAAAACTTCTGGTGTCTGTGTTATTTCTTTTCCGCATTATATTTTTTATATAATTAAAATATCACAGGTTGTGCGTAGTTCAATCAATTAGATAATCCAACCTTTGGTTGTTGATATAAATTGATTGATACTTGAACATTGGTTTTTGGTACCGTTCAAGTTGTTTCACATAATAATCAGGCTCGCGGATCTGTTTGATTTACTGATTACATTGTGAAACAGAAATATAACTCTTAGATATATTTCTTGATTGAGCTCGCTTTATTAGTTGGTGCTCTCGGAATTATATTGGAGTTAGTCCATACAGATTGCTGAACGAAATATTGGGTGAGGTTGTTAGACCCCCCGCTTTTTCAGAACTTTTGATAACAAAGATTAAGTCTATGGTATCATTATGAAAATATTGATGAAAATATAATGAATCTTTGTATATTCCACAGTATTGATCTTAACCTGATCCACTTCTATGTGTAAGTACTGTGCGGCTCCGTAAGTTCTCTTATGTTGAGCATTTCCGATTAAATTAATCATGGGTTCTCTTGTGGTTTAATTTATTGAGTTTTCTGGATACAAATTCATGTTTCATGTAATTTGTTTATGTCCAAAGAAATCATTCTTTTCTTGTAAAAGTAAGGTCGCGCTTGTTGTTCTTTCGGGAATAACATTTTATGGGGGAGAGTTCTTAATTGAACTTGTGCTTAATTGCCAAATCTTTGTGGGGAGTGCGGCTGTGTAATATTGTAGGAGTTATCTTGTATCTTTATAAACTCCTTGATGAATATACTAAGTTTCGACTATGTGAAATCATCGAAACAAAGTTAATATGTTCTCTTTTAGTCATGAAGTATCTCTATGAGAATTTCATTATGATCCGGCTAGTTTTCGTACCTTTGCCAATTTATATTGATAAAAAGGGGGAGAATTATTGTGTAGTTCGCACTACAAATATATATGGTTTACAGATCATTATGTAAGGGGGAGTGGTTTTCATTGTGAGATGAAGTATTGACTAAGGGGGGGTGATACATATCACCATAGTATTGTTGTCAAAGTTGTGATGCAATTGGACTTTGATGCTGTGTAATAATACTATGACACTGTATAACAATGATTGAGAGCTACTTTTTTCTCATTGTTATAGCTACGGATCTTAAACAACTATGATGCTGATTTGAACACGTTCAGAATCACTGGAGTACTTGGAAGTGACGAAGATTTCGAGTAATGTTGAAGAACCAAGGAAATCAAGCATTTGGATGAGAAGCTACAAAGTTTATTTATTTTGTAATCCATATGTATTGATAGTTTTGTCACTAAAATTGACAAAGGGGAGATAGTTAGAGCAATCGCTTCGGTCGAACTCGCAAGCGTTGCTATCTCAATCTTGTTTGTCAAGTTTAGTTGCCAAAACTATAAGTCTTGATTTCTAGTCTACTTATAGCTAAGTCTAGGATTAGGATAAAATATGTAGTTGAGCTTTAGACTTCACGGCGTTTATCGATTGGAGACGAAGAACTACTAATGGGAGCTTTTGGAACTTCATCAACAAAAGATATGTGGAGACTTGAACTCATATATCACTCAAAAGTCTATCTACTCTATCTCATATTTGAGACAAAACTCGTATAGCTATATAGACTTCGATAATACACACTTGATATTTCGAGCTGAGTTTAACTCGCTTACATATTTATCGAAATATGTGTTGGTAAGCTTTCGCTTTAACCAAGTTCATCTTATATTCTTGACGAAAGTCAAAAGATGATCATGTGAAAATCGCCTGGTAACATCTTATATGATTCGTGTGAGACAGCCATTTGGTGTAGACTCGGAATGTTTCGTATTGATCATTCGATCACTTGAAATTGCTTTGAAGCTAATAGTTTGTGTGAGACAGCTATTCCCGTCTTCCAAGAATGTTTCGGTGATTGAAATGGGAGTTTAGAACAATTAACCATTAATTGGATATAGTACAGTATGCGTACTTGTATACTAACTGTTGCAAATTAATCCAAGTCCGGGAACCATAGTATGCATACCCGTATGCGTACTGGTTAGTTAGTTGAAGTCCGAGTACTTAGTTTGCATACCCGTATGCGTAACGGCGTAAGTTCAAGTCCGGGAATTCAACTGAGATTGGTGGTGCACGATAGTATGCGTACGTGTTCGCATACTAGCGAACCCAGACCAAGTCCGGCTACTTAGGTATGCATACCTGTTTGCATACCTGAGTGGGTTATGTTCTAAAATCGGTTTTTTCATGAACTAATATATTTATAAAATAAGGAATGTAATCTTTTGCAAACCTTGGCTATAATGTTCATGAATTGATTCCAGTGAATCAAAATCTATTTTGCTTCAATTGTGTCTTGTATACTTCTATGAGAATATTAACAATTAAACAACTCTATAACTAGTTTCATTTGAGTCATTTGTACTAGTTGTGTTAAGATGAACAAGGTTGAAATGAAAGTGTTCATATGGCTAACTTCGGTTAACTATTGTTGGGCCAACAAGGTGCACATGTTTAGGTACGGTTACTCATATCTAAATGAAGTAACTTTTCATTTGTGTGTAACAAGCGAAGTTCGATCTAAGGGTTGAACGATATTAGCTTGAGTCTAATCAGGTTTTCATCTAACGGTGAATATTGAATGCTTTGTTACCAAGGTAAAATTTATTGAAAACATTGATTTGAAGACTATATAAGGGAGAACTCTAGCAACTGGGAAACCTAATCCCCACACCTCTTATGTGATACTAGTTGCGACTAGACTCGATTCTCCTTTAATCTAGGTTTTTCCTAAAACCATTATAGGTTAACGACTTAAAGACTTAATTGGGATTGTGAAGCCAGACCCAACTATTTTTTCTGTAGTTGCGTGTTCTGATCTTGGTTTATTCTATCATATTGAGTACTATCTTTTCTAAGATTTGCTCGAGATTTAATCTCCGATAGGCAAGATAAAAAGTAGTATCCTGCTGGGATCAGCTATGGGAATCAAGTGTGTAGTATCCTGCTGGGATCAGAGACGTAAGGAACGCAACTGTAGCTTGAATCAGTGTGAGATTGGTTAGGGTTCAACTACAGACCAGTCTGAAGTTCATTAGTAATAGGCTAGTGTCTATAGCGGCTTAACATAGTGTGGTGTTCAAAGCCGGACTAGGTCCCTGGGTTTTTCTGCATTTGCGGTTTTCATCGTTAACAAAATTCTGGTGTCTGTGTTATTTCTTTTCCGCATTATATTTTATTATATAATTGAAATATCACAGGTTGTGCGTTGCATCGATCAATTAGGAAATCCAACCTTTGGTTGATTGAAATTGATTGATCCTTGAACATTGGTCTTTGGTACCGTTCCATTTACTTCTCATATATTCAATCGGGCTCGCAAATTTCTATTTACTGATTGCAGATTGAATTAAGAGATAGAGATATAAACTCGTGTATATACTTTTCTCTAGATTGAGTCTGACTGTCTAGTTGATTCTCTATAAAGTATATTGGAGTAAGTCCTCTCAGATTGCCAAACGAATTGTTGGGTGTAGTTGTTGTACCCCCGCATTTTCAACTTCTTCAAAGAATCTTTTATTTTTTTGAAACCAAAGTTCTCTAATGACAGAACAAGCTGCAGTGATCCAAGCTTCTTTGACTATTAGACTTTTGTTTCTTGCATTGTTCCATATATCCGCAAAGGAAATTGGAAGTTTAACATCAAACACAGCTAGCACACAACCGTGTCCACATACTAACACTGAAAGGGCAGTTCCAAAGAAGATGACCCATGTTTTCTTGATTTTTCTCACAGATGCAACATATGGAGGCTAATTCATACATTCCCAACCGTTACAGTATCATCCACAAAAATACCTTGAATTACCTTCCAGACATTGCTTGCTATATTTGGATGAAGAAATGTATTCCATATATGAGATGCACAATTCAGTTTAGGTTCTTTATGTCTTAACAAGGATATTGATGATGAAGTTGTAAACTTACCAGTTAATTCACCAGTCCATATTAACAAGTCCTGCCCTCCACCTATCTAATGAACTGATCAAAAGCTGTATTTCAGAAGGAATACACCACCTACCATTCTAAATAAGATCAGCCACCCTTAGATGCTCATTGTTCTTTACATAAGTGTTAATCCAGTTCTTTCAATTAAACGGAAGAGCCTTTGTTGACAACTCAAACATATCTTTCACTATTGAATTGAGTGGTTACCGTTTTTTCTTTGTACTGTTTGGAATACGATCCACAGGAGTGGTGATTCATGTGCGTGATTCTTAAAGTCGAAGACGCGGGGATACTGGGGAAACTAAGTAGCTACGGGTAGTCTACTTGGTCTCAACTATACGAAGTTGGCATTAGATTTTGTATAACGACTTAATTATGAGAATATTCAAAACTGGACTAGGTCCCGAGGTTTTTCTGCATTTGCGGTTTCCTCGTTAACAAAATCTTGTGTTGTGTTATTTATTTTACTTCCGCATTATAATTATTTTTTTATTATTGGATAAAGAGTATTACACTAACTAGTTGGAAGCCTAACAAGCTAAGATCTAACAACATACTACTACATTAATTGAACAGGTTGTTGTGCTAGCCTACCAGCGAGCCTCATGGGTAACCTAACCAAGGGAGCCGCAACGGATGGGGGGGATGAGATTGTGTCACAAGGGAGGCAAACTAACTCTACCTTCCATGTTAATTTCTGTAATATTACGCCATTGGGGGCTCGAACCTGGGACCTCCTGGAACACATGAAAGTTTGGGGAATAGGGATGACTAACTGAGCTAGGTGGCCCGTTTTTAAATATAGAAAGTTATGGTTTCAATATACAGATAAAATTAAATATAGTTAATCTAAAGTAGATATAGTGGTTGATATTAGTTACATCAAAGCTAACCGGTTTTACCAATGGTATTCGGGTTTTACATCAAACCAAAACCGAAACTGTTACTCTCAATTTTTATCTTTTTAAACCAAAACCAACCATTAGTAAATGGCTCGGTTCGGTTTTTCCCTAATCGGTTTGGTTCGATTTGGTTTTAGAGGACAACCGTTACCATTTACAACCCTACTAAAGCGGTACCCAAGGAAATTAGGGTGTGCTCGGGGATCTCACATAAGCGTATATCATTGTTTTGATGTTTTACTTATTCTTTTCTTTCGGTGGAAATCATTCACATCACAAAAACTTCAATTTAATATGTGTTTCAAACACATCTATGAATAATCTCCGCAACACATATGTCCTACCCAAGCATAATGAC
The DNA here is from genome assembly GCA_023531295.1 of Papaver armeniacum. Classification (NCBI taxonomy): domain Eukaryota; kingdom Viridiplantae; phylum Streptophyta; class Magnoliopsida; order Ranunculales; family Papaveraceae; genus Papaver; species Papaver armeniacum. The sequence continues at coordinate 13,570 of JAJJWW010005464.1, read as the reverse complement.
CACCTAAGTGGAGAAGAAAGGCATACCTAGCCTTATACCTCGTCCGGGACAACATAGGGCAGGCATAAAAATAAAATGGATTTTCTAATTAAAATTATTGTTAATAAGTAGTATAAAACAACACATGAATACCTATTAGCTGAAATCTCCTAAACGACATGTCACGAGAAGAAGGTCGAGTTCATACCTAGAGGAATAATCATTTAGCATGAACTGCCAACACTTTTGGATTGAAGGACAATTGCAAGGGAGTAATTGAATTTGCGCAAGGTCAAACAAACTCAATACAATGGAGAAACCAGGAGATAATTTTTGAAGCTAAAAGGGTTCTGATGTCATATGTAAGTCTTTTTCGAGTTTTTCTTTCAACTATAGAAGTAGTAACAAGGTAGCATATGAATTGGAAAGACAAGCAAGAAATCAGGGGGTACCACAGGCAACATTGGAGACAAATACCATATTTAATTCAACACGATTTAACTTATGATTCCAGTTTTTTAATTTGTAATGGTTTGTATTTACAATCTAAGTCAAATAGTTTGTTGGAAGTTTCTCATATTACAGTTTCCACAATTGAGATAAGGGCAGCCAACAAACTAAATAGCCTCTTATAACTTTTTTGCTTCAATACATTTTTTTTAGATAGTTTGGAAGAGTGGTCTTGGGCTACATCCTTAACTCCTTATAAGAGTTATTTCTGGCAATTACGGGGTTTGAACCCCTACCACCGCAGTGGGAGGATTTCTTTAGTACATTAACTTTCAAAAATAAAAAAGAAAAAATTAAGACTCTGAACCCCTCTCAAAAGTCTCATCATACATTGAGCAGAAATTTCTTTCTTCTCGGCACAAATGTCATAAAATTCTGGCGGTTGATCTTTTCTTTTAAAACGTATCTCACTATCAATAGTGACTAGAGGTGAAGGATTTTCTAGAATGAAATTTGTTGACATGCAACTATTAAAGATGAAGGATGCAACGACTTGGAGCATGCGGTTTAACCTTACTATTGTGTTCATCATCCCGACTGCCAAATTCAAAATACTCAAGTTTAAGCAATATATATATTCTCAAGTTTAAGCAATCAATCATATGTATATATTCATATCAAGATCTGCATTCCATCCCATTTCCATGACCAGCGATTCTAGAGAAGGAAAACTTGAAAAGAACATATGCGTTACTTTTTCATCATTAAATGATATACCTCTAAGTTCAGAAGCAATGGTTTGAGGTGAGGTAAATTCATTTCATGAGGTAGAATAATATTAGTCCCAAACAGTCAATTTCAACTCCATATTTTTCAACGATTTACAAGTATAGACTAGTAGTAATCTCAAAACCGTTTTCAGCATGGGTCTTGTTGACACCCCAATTTCGCACACTCCGTAAAAATATTATTTTATGCTTCGAAACCGCATACAAAATATGACTGAAAGTTTTTAGTGTCGGCAGGACAGTGAAAAGATAAAGAGTAAGAAACACTATTCATTCCCAACCAACACCCTATCACTCTCCAACATATTACCCAAAAAGAAAAATAAATTTATTATATTTTCTCCCACTTTTGATTTTATAAACCTACAATACCAAAAAGAAAGAGGCAAATACCTTCCCAAAAAGAAAACAAAATCCATCCCCTATAGATTTTTTTCGCAACAATTTGGCAGGTCCGGAAATATTGTTAGAATAACAATAGTTACCGAGGACTGTGAACTTTTAAATATTGTGATTAAACTAGAAGGACAGAGAGGATCAAAGCTAATGGGTTACTATCTGATCCCAGGTACTCCCTGCTATAACTGGAAAAAAAAAGAAGCCCCTAGGAAAATAAAATTTTCGGGCTCTTTGTGCAATTGAGACTTCAGAGGAGCAAATGCAAAGGGATGAAAAGGAGCTAGACATGCCATCGGAAGAGTTCAGTATCCCATACTCTGAAGGAGAAGTAAGTCCATATGAATTTGGAAAAAGGCATCCAAATATAAAAAAGGTAATATCTACTCCTGATGGGTACTTGAATACACACCATAATACTACCAAGTCGAATTCTTTTCTTTTTGATGGCAAGATACCAATCCTTTATGTGGCTCAGTTGATTTCTGCACAAGAGGTAACTCTAAAACGACCCTTTGATTTTTTTACTGCAAATGCTTCGTCTGAATTACATTACTCGAATAAGCATGTTAAGCACATTAGCATGTTAAAAACAGAACCTTTCATTAGCATGAATCCCCAAAAAATGCATGCTAACCATAACCTAATACAACACATTAGCATGAATCATGAAAATAACATGTTAACACTAGTTCTAATATTTGTATTTACTTAGCAATTAGATAAACTACACCTCTTTTACTATATTTCTGGTATTTACAGTACAACAAATCATGAAACTAGAATCATTTTCATTTGCTCCTCCTTTGGTATCTGCATTTTAACAAAGCATGAGGTTAGAATGATTTGTATAAGCCTGCACATCAACATATATTGCTGCTACACAAGAATGAATGAAACATACATAAACCTCTTAAGCATTAGACTTTTACAAGCGGCCCTTATGGATAAAAATTACATACAAATAAAAATATCAAACTACTATCAAAATAAACCTAAAACTCAAAATCTTTACATCACTAATCTAGATAATCTAACAACTTTCCAATACCCTTATGTATCATACTTCTGGCAGTTCATCAAGACCATAGCCTGGAACTGTTAGGGCTTGGGAAATACTTACAAACCAGAAATTTTCAACAGCTTAAAAGATTTATTAAACCAAGAAAACCCAGACATCATTTTTGTCTCCGAAACTAAATAACAAACAGAAAATGTAGAACAGATCCTTCTAAGATTAAACCTTCATAACTATTGGTTGTCCCGCCTAGAGGCATTGCAGGGGGATTATTCCTCGCCTGGAAAGATAATGTAAAACTCACCATTCTAGACTATAAACACAACCAAATAAATTCTAGGATTTCTGATCCAACAAAAAACTCTACTTGGATTTTATCTTGTTTCTATGGTAGCCCCTACATAGAAACTAGCCCCTACAGAGAAACTAAATTTGAATCCTGGAAAATGATAAGAGACATGGCTGAACACATTAATGAACCCTGGGTAATCATAGGTGATTGCAATATAGTTCTCCATGAATTTGAAAAAAAAAAGCATATTCCCTTTTAACGAAATTGAAGCCGACACTTTTAATGTTATGCTAGATAACTTAGCTCTCCAAGACCTAGGCTTCAAAGGATACCCTTTTACTTCGAACAATAAAAGAGATGGCATAGACTTTACGGAACAAAGACTAGATAGGGCACTAGGTAACAATGAATGGTTTAACACCTTTCCCACTAGTACTATCACTCACTTACCACCATTGATATCTGACCATGTCCCTATATGCCTTAACACTTACATTGCCTGGAATGATGGGGCTAAACCATTTAAATTTTTGGTCCCGTGGATAGAACATCCACAATGTAAACCTATGATTGAATCAGCATGCTTTTTGTTTTACTAAAAAACTTGTTAATGTAAAATTCATAATGAAAAAATGGAATAAAGAAGTTTTTGGCAATATAAACACAAACATATAGAACACAAAAAATAAACTAGATATATCCAATAAAAATCTTCCTTCCAATATCAACGCTAGAGAAATAAGTAAACTTAACACTGAACTCTCCCATTGGTATAATATAAGAGAAGAATTTTGGAAAATTAAAAGTAAAGATCAATATATAGCTCTGGGTGATAGAAATACCCAGTTTTTTCATGACTCTGCGAGACAGAGATATAGAAGAAACAGGATCGATACCCTAAAAACGTCTAATAATGTTTGGGTAAACTCAAAAAAAGAAATTGTGATTGCCTTACGGAACATTTCAAACAAATAGCAACGATTGTGAATCCTCAAATAGATGAAAATATGCTTCATTTAATACCTGAATGCATTACTGAAAATGACAATGCCTTTTTAGAAACAACACCTACCTATGAGGAAATCAAAAACACCTTGTTTTCCATGGAACCAAACAAGAGCCCAGAACCGGATGGTTTCCCTCCAAACTTTGTTCAGAAAAATTGGGAAACTGTTGGCAAAGAACTTCTCAATATGGTCCAATCTTTCTTTGACACGGGTCACATTTTAAAAGAAATCAATTCTTCCCTCATTTCTCTAATTCCTAAAACCGAGAAACCTCTAACTGCTGCTGAATTCAGACCTATCGCTTTATGTAACACCTTTTACAAAGTGATATCGAAACTAATAGCAAACAAGATGAAACCCCTTCTAGATAAGATAATCTCTCCCTATCAGTCTGCCTTCATCCTGGAAGGCAGATTTCCGACAATATAACCATTGCCCACGAGTTAATTCACAATATGCGGAAAAAAAAAACCTAATGGGACTAAAAATCGATATGTCTAAGGCTTTTGACCGAGTTGAATGGTCTTTTCTTATAAAAACTATGCGTAAAATGGGATTCTCTAAAAAATGGTGTGATATAATTTTTCAATGTATATCAACAACCAACTTAGCCATCCTATTAAATGGTTCCCCCTGTGGGTTTTTTAAACCATCCAGGGGTCTCAATCAGGGAGACCCACTATCTCCCTATCTGTTTCTCATGTGTATGGAAACCCTTTCGAGAACTATTTCTCATGATGAAGACTTAAAAATGATTCAAGGCCACAAAATCGCAGATGAAGCACCATCTGTTAGTCACCTGCTATTTGCAGATGATTGCATCATATTTTGTGATGCTAATGTTCAATCCAGTCGTAATCTTTTAAAGCTTCTCCATGACTTTGGAAACACCTCTGGTCAATTAATCAATCTTGAAAAATCTGGAATTTTTTACAGCCCCAAAATAGATCCTAACTTAGCGTCTGAAATCCAAAATGTCAAACCTATCCCCCTAGAAGATAAATACCTTGGTTCGCCATTATTCACTAATAGATCTAAAATTAAAAGTTTTGAACCAATTGTTAAAACCATGAAAAATAGACTCATTGGCTGGAAACGAAAAAATATTACAACTGCCGGAAAAATAGTAATGATAAAACATGTCACCTCCACCATGAGTATATACCAAATGAACTGTTTTAGATTACCAAAGAAAACTTGCAAAGAAATAAATAAAACTCAACGTGATTTCTGGTGGGTAAAAGACATAGAAACACCAAAAGGAGTGTACTTAAAAGCGTGGGATTACTTTAGAAAACGGAGGCCTTGGCCTCCAAAATATTCATCATTTCAACTCAGCTATGATTTCCAAAATGGGATGGAGGATCAAAGAAAAAATTGACTCTCTATGTGGCCAAATCCTAAAAGCTAAATACTATTCTAATACTGATATTATGCACCTAGACACTAAGACAAAACAAACATATAGTTGGATCTGGAAGGGGATCAAAAGTGGTATTAACCAAATTCAAACCAACTGTTTTTGGGAAATTGGAAACGGGGACAAAATAAATGTGTGGTCAGATTTCTGGATCCCAGGAAAAAAACTGTAAAAGACTTGATCAAACCAAACAATACTTGGGATGTGCAGAAACTACAATTGTGCTTTGATACAGAAACAATATCTAGAATTCAAACTCTATGTATGCCAACTGACGACAGGGAGGATACATCCATTTGGAATCTGACTAAGGACGGTAACTTCAGTGTTAAATCTCTTTACAAGCACCTCAATAACCAGGAACCTCCTGACAAGAAATGGGCCAATATATGGAATATGAGAGTCTCCCCATCCATAAAAATGTTTATGTGGAAATTAGCTCATGCCATATTACCTAACAGCATCAGAATTGCTTATGTCTTACCTAATATTCGTACTACTTGTCAAATTTGCAATGAGCATGATGAAACTCTAACCCATATGTTTTTGGAATGCAATTTCGCCTCTCAAGTATGGAACCACTTAAACTTCAACATGATATATGCTAAAGGTACAACTACTGATTGTCATGAGTGGATCAACAGCTGGTTTACAACGACGAAGAAGGATGGTTCAGAGATGAGTTGGGCTGAACTCTGTAGTACAATAGCATGGCATATCTGGAAAGCCAGATGTGATAAAGTTTTAGGCAAAAAAGACCAAAACAGCTTGAACACAACCACCAAAATAGTGAAATACATCAATTATTCCCTAAATGTTTATCAAAATAAATACAGTCCCATCCAGAACCTTTACTACAACCCGATGCATGATGATACTCTATATATATCTAAACCAAGTTTTTGGCAATTCCCTGGTTTCATGAGATACATGATAAGCATTGCTCACGATGATTACGATGTTTCCGATTCCGGCATTGCACTAACTTTGATTGATGATTCAGAAACTATAAGGAGGCCGGGGAGAATCATCAGGGAATTCCGGAGAATTGCTTGAACTAAACGGTGCAGAGGCGGCTTTCCAGTGGGCAACGGAATTGAGTGGACACAACATTGAATTCATGTGTGATTCGGAACCGGTCCTGCTGCTGCTAATTGGAATGTATGCCAAAGCAAAAATCAAAAGATTCAAGAACAACAACATTTTTGGAAACTCAACCACTAAGCTTTTTAATTTCAAAGCAATGTCATTTATATTAGTGAGCAGACTTCAAAACGCTCTAACCGCAAATATTTCAGTTTTATGTAACAAATCTATTATTCTAAGTAGCTGGAAAAATGATAGTTTAGTCCAACTGATTAGTCATCTCAACATGAGAGAAGACATAATCTCTGAATTGTATAAGCCTTACACTTCTGGTTGTCAGATGTATTCTCTTCTCTATTTTCGTATAAAAAAAAAAAGAGAGTGGATCAGATTTCATTTCAAAGCATTACACATTAACAAACAAATCTTAATGCCTACTAAACTGGATGGCATACGACTACAAATTGCTTAAAAAATTTTGTTAAAAGGTGCTTACCGTAAAGAAAAGTAACTCTCCAGCAAGGATAGCTTGGGATGAGGAGGAGATCGCAGTATTCGCAGCTAAACAACTCCATGCTACTATTTCCACTCTATCACGTCTCCTCACCGCAATAATTGATAATATTACCGCAATTATACGGTTAATTGTAATAACCACTACACTAATCAATTTAACAAAATGACAAATATATTCTCACTTCCTCTATAAATACCACAACCACCTTCTCTCATTTCTTTTCACCCTCACACAACCAAAATAAGCAAAGTTTCTAGAGTTTGTGAATCTCCGCCAATCACCCTAAGGCTAACCCCTATGGGCTAGATTGGAGTGCTAGATTGGCCAAAAAGTGTTGCAAATCAAGAAAAAAGTGTTGGAAAAAAATTAACAGTGATAGTTGATAGTTCTCTCACCTAGCAAGTGTTCGCAGTCCAACTATCAGCGAGATTGAAACGCTGAACCGTTCGACGCTCAAAAAGTGACATAAACGCCGAACCATTCAGCGCTCTATATTTTTTACTAATTTTTGAGAGAGAATGTGATGGAGAGAGAAGAAAAAAAGGGAGAGAGAGAGGGAAAAAAAGAGGAGACGGTGATGGAGGGAGGAAAAAAGGGAGAGAGAGAGAAAAGTTGGAGAGAGAGAGGAAAAGGTGGAGAGAGAGATAATGATTAGTTTTTTAAAAATAAAATGTAACGCCGAACCATTCGACGTTTAGCGCTCTATTCATTAAGCGTTTATTTCTTTAGATTAGCAATACTATAGGACTTAGGAGGTTACCCAGGCTGACGTGGATGACCAATCTAGCAACTAGATATCTAGCCCATAGGACTAAGCCTAATGTCTTCCATAATCCACATTTTCAGGAAATCAGGTATACACATATCTTCTAGACTTGGCCATTAAATTTTTATCTTCTGATTATTATGTTCTAAACATGGATTTTGAATGATGGGGTGTTCGATTCTGCAGCTATGGAGGCTGGAAATCCTGGCAAGTATTACCTCAATCCTTCTGAGAAACTGATGAGCAAAGCATCTAAATGGAGAGTTGTAGAACATAAAGATGGTATTGAGATGATTTTCAACCTGGATGCTTTTGGGGATAGTACTATTTTTGGCAAAAGATACAACTATCAGGCTATTGGTGGTTGTGAAAACAAGGATGACTACTACAGTTACATAGTCAATACTGATTTTCTGAATGATAAGGAAGCCAATCGTGAGATGAAAGATGGCGTTTCAAAGATTTACTACCCCAAAATCAAACCGAGATGAATTAATGTTGTTGGAGTTCAGGCTGAGTACTACTAGTAGTAACAGAAATGGAAGATGGGTTCTCTTGGTTTTTATGAAAATTTCTTCTAGTTTTTTTTTTAGAGTTTCTGGTTTTAGTTTCTTGGGGTTTTAGAGAGTTATATTTGAGACTGGTTATTGTGATCATCAGTGGTGAATATCAACATCTGATGTAATCCTTCAATTTCTGCAGTGAATTAGAAAGGATTAATTACTATTGTTGGTTCATTTTCGTCATAGTTTCCTTTTTCTACTTTTGCCTTTGTTGATTTAAGTATAGAAATTCAAAGTTCAAACATATATCATTATAATGGTGAGATACCATGAAAATACAGAAATTACCAAGTGAGAAGTTCAAGTTTGTTATAATTTTTGTGTTTTGATAGGGGAAAAAAAAAATCTGCAACAACTATAACTTGTAAAGTCAAGGTTTTGTTTTCCAGTGTGTATTTTCTGTAAATTCAGCTTTTATTTTGGATGAAAGCTTAGAATGGAAATTTCAAAGAGACCAAGCTCACAGTAAGACTGTAAAAGTAAAGCAGCACAATTGAAATCCTGAGAAATTATTATTTACTGGACCATGGACTACTTTAATTCCTCGTTTGATTGGGGGCCAAAGATATTAATTGGGGGCCTTGACATTTTATTTGCACCCCAAATTTTTCAGGGGCGTATTAAACCGATTGTGAAAATACTATTTTACCTTTCACTAAAAATAAATCTTAAAAACCTATTAACCCTTAATCTTAAGCCCCAATTTATTTCTAGTTCTAAAAAAAAGATCTCCCTCCCCTCTCACCCTCTCGACTCTTCTCTTCTCCTCCATTAACGACTTCAAGAAAAAAAAAAATCTTCACCCGAAAAATTTCGATTCTGATAAGAAAAGGGTCGTCAATTCGACAAGCCTAAACCCTAACGATTTTTCATATGCATGTAGAGACCATAAAAAATCGTTAGGGTATATGATGATCAAGATAACGACCGTATTTCTGGTTTTCATATTTTTTACCCAAGATTAGAGTCGTTAACATAATATAAAAACCTATGACGATCCTCTATGTACGACCCTTTTTTAAAGGTCAACGACCCCAGGTGAAAAACAAAATGACCTCTCTGTCCCAAAATTTTTCAGAGTCGTCTTGGTATAGACACACAAAATAACGACTCTTTGTGACCCAAGTTAAGAGTCGTCGGGGTATATCATATTACCTTGACGATTTTTCATAACCTGGAAAAGTTGCAGGTTTGAGTCGTCATTTTTGGTGTCAATACATTGACGACTTTATAAAGTCATTGGGGTATACATCCCTCAACATTGACGACTCTTTCTCTGTGTTGTGAGATATATCCAATCCATGGGAGAATTTAAGATAATCTTACCATCAACACAATCATCTTTGTTACTTGAACCTTCTCCAACATCATTTCCCCTACTTGAATTACTCATTTATAAAAACCCCTAGTTTTCCTCTAAAACCTCCTCTTCTTCTTCTCAACTCACAAAAAAAAAAAAAAAAAAAAAAAAAAAAAAAAAAAAAAAAATTCTAAAATCTGATTTTAATCTAACATAATCTAACCACACTAATTAAATTAACTTTATTAAGTTTTAATACTAATCATTCAGGGGTAGTTTAGGTATTTAGAAAAAAATTTACTTAGGGGTGACCCAAATTAGGTTTGGGTGACCTTTTTTGTCCTCTAGTGGGAGGCCCCCAATTAATATCTTTGGCCCCCAATCAAATTAGGCTTTAATTTAGTCTCTATACCCAGTTTAAGTGTCCGTCATTTACTAAGAACCTCCACAATGGGTGTATGCTAAATTGGTATCCATATCTTATTTAGCATATACACTTCTTCACCACAATGGGTGTTTAGTCATAGACAGCGGGGTTTAAAATCCATCCTTAAAGTATGACGGCCTTGTCAAAGTTCAAAAACTGATAGCTGGTCTCATGTTAATTTGTCAACCAATCCTACATTCTGAGGGGGATTTCAAACCAGATTATAAGGGTGTGAGTGGATCCTCCCTCGTAAATCCTTCGATTGTGAAAACCAGTCTCATGGATTAATTAGTGTTGTTGATTTTGTGTTATGGTTTTCCCTTACTTTTTTTTGCCATTATAATGGCGTTACCCATGAAAATACAGAAGAGATCAATTAGCATTAATCTAGAGCTCGAAGTTTTTTTTGTGCAAGTAAAATAACACTCTTATATATATTCATAAGCACCACTTAAGCTCGCCATTTCTACAAGTATTGTTTGCTGTTAATGTTAAAGGGTGATGCATAGGACCAAGAAAATTTGAATGTGGACCAAGGTGACAAGGTCCAAGAACAACTTCCAAGTACTAACTAGTAGTAGTTGCCAGTACCCCCTGTCCCTAGACCCTTCCGATTTTTTTTCATAAGAATTATAGCTGTTTGGTGGCTGACATGCTGCTAGTTATGGGTTCGATTGATGTGGTATCTATCTTTCCCATGTGAAAGCTAATGATGAAGATTGAGGGTATTATCGAAGTACCTTCTGGGTAGTGATAGCCTGATAGGGGCAATAAACTCATGGAAATCACAGAGAACTTGAATTAAATGGTTTTGTACGAAAACATAGAGAGATGAAAAAGCTTAAAATGGCCATCTCAAGTCTCAACTCTCAAGATATGAATGAATTCCACACTAAAATTTATGGTTTTTGCTGCCTTGACATCTCTTAGCCAATCTCGGTGGGACTGGAGAGGGGAGGGTTACCCTAAGCTAAGGTCCCTCCTAACTTTGTAATTAACTGTAATAAGCACTACCCTCCTAATTTAAACACAACAATTATCTCCTCTCTACTTATATAAATATATCTACACCCCGAATTCTCTCATTTCCACACACTCACACAACTTGAAAGAAAAAAAAAAAGGTTCTATCTAGGGTTTCTGAATCTCCACCCACCACTGTAATGGCTTCCAACAAAATCCACCACTTGAGACAATCAGGTATATACAAATTTTCTAGACTTTGCAATTATGGTTTATATTGTCTGATTATTAGTATTTTTAGCATGGATTGATTTTGTATGCTCATGTGTTTTGATTCTGCAGCTATGGAAGCTGGAAATCCTGGTAAGTATTACATCAATCCTTCTGAGAAACTGATGAGCAAAGCATCTGATTGGAAAGTTGTTGAAAATGAAGATGGGATTGAGATGATTTTCGATGAGGCTGCTTTTAAGGGTGTTCTTGTTTTTGGCAAAAGATACAACAATCAGGCTATTGGCGATTCTGAAAACAAGGATGACGAGTGCAGTTTCATAATGAATACTGATTATCTCGACGCTAGGAAAATTGATTATGAGCTTAAGAGTGACATTTCAAAGTTTTACTTTTACATTCCTAAAATCAAAGTTGAAGAAAACAAGAAGCAAGTTGCTGGATCGCAGGCTGAGTAGTAGTAGTAAGAGAAATGGATCAAGGGGGGTTCTAGATCTTGGTTTTTATGAAAATTTCTTTCTAGTCCTTTTTTACTTCTTCTGGGATTTCTGGTTTTAGTTTCTAGCTAGGGTTTTTGAGAGTAGTTATGTTGAGATTGGATGAATTAGTACTACTGTTCATTATGTGTTCACGTTTTCCTTTCTTTTCTTTTATTCAAAGAAAACTTTAAAGGTTTTGTAACGTCCATAGATCAATAGTAGAGGGTAGGTTTGGCTTTTTAGTGTATTGATGTAGTCTGTAAAATCAGCTTTCGTTTTGGATACAAGCTTAAAATGGCAAATCTAATCTCAAAGGGATAAAACTATCACAGTAAAACTGTAAAGTAAAGTAGCATAGATTAGAAGTTTAAATGCCCACACTAATTGTATTGATTACTTACTTTAACTTTAACATACCCTAAGAATTTTTTCCTTGAAAACATTGTACTGTATTTTATGTTGCCTTCACACCCCATATATCTTAGTGAGACGAGAAGGGGCTATCCACTTTCAATTTATTGATAAAACACTGTTTAGCATCTATGTTTGATATAGTTGTAGGCTGTTGGAGGAAACGATATCAAAAGCCCAAGAAATGTGTGGTTTCCTAAGGAATGAATTGATGGTAACGATATCAAATTGTTGGCACCCTGATCATCAACCAACTTCATTTGGTACTCTGTTCTTGCACAATTCGAATTACTCGGGGTAGTGATTAAAACTAGAGTAGTCAGTGACTCACAAAAGAGATAGGCCAAAAGCAGTCCGGCACAATTAAACTAAATGCATAAAACGAGAGGTGAATACTGGCCCAGTTACATGGTTAACTACTGTAATAACCACTAGTACTAATCAAATCAACAAATAATATCTGTTGCCCCTCTCTTCCTCTATAAATGTCTCCACCCTCATTTCAACACTCACACAACCTAAAAAGAAAAATAAAGTTTCTATAGGATTTCCGATCTCCACCCACAACTCTAATGGCTTCCAAAATCCACATATTCAGGCAATCAGGTATACACATATTTTCAAGACTTTTCAATTTTATTTTCTGATTATTATTATTTTTAACATGGACTAATTTTGTATGCTCATGTACGTTTTGACTCTGCAGCCATGGAAGCTGGAACTCCCGGGAAAATATTATATCAATCCTTCTCCGAAACTGATGAGTAGAGCATCTCATTGGAGGGTTGTAGAACACGAAGATGGTGTTGAGCTTACATTCAATAAGGGAGCTTTTGATGGTGTTCTTTATGTTAAAGGATACAACAACCAGGCTGTTGGTGATCGTGAAAACAAGGATGATGACTTTAGTTACATAGTGAATACTGATTTTCTTAATCACAGGGAAGTCAAGGCTGAGAAGAAAGACGGCACGTCAACATATTACTTTCCCAAAATCAAGTGTGAGATTAAAGATGCCGTTACAAAGACTTACATTCGTAAAATCAAAGGTGATGAAAATAAGAAGAAGAACAAGAACAGGAAGAACAAGAAGAAGAATTAATGTTGTTGGAGTGCAGGGCTGAGTAGTAGTACTAGTAGTAACAGAAATGGAAGGTTCATGGGTTCTCTTTGGCTTTTTATCGAAATTTCTTTCTAGTTTTTTTTCTTCTGTTTTTTCTATGGTTTCTCGTTTTAGTTTCTAGGTTCTTTTTTCAGATCTGTTATGTTGAGATTGGTATTTTGAATCATCAGTGGGTTTAATGAGTATGTAATCCTCCCATTCTGAAAAAAAGTCTCATGGATAGATTAGTACTGCTGATTTTTGTGTCATGGTTTTCCTTTACTTGTTGCCTTTGTTGATTGAAGTTCAAAGTTCAAAGAAATCATTAAAATACAGAAAATTAGCAACAAAAAGCTAGATTTGAGAAGTTTTGAT
>JAJJWW010005463.1:0-92259 GCA_023531295.1 Papaver armeniacum | reverse complement strand
GAATACTACACCTGATTAATATGAAGCGAAAGATGATCAACACGAAGTTGATTGAATGTTCCAGCTGGATTCTTCAATTCGAGATTCAATTTCAACTTGAAAAGCGGAAATAGCTACGGTTCTTATTATTTCTCGAATAAAATAGATACGGTTCTTGATCGGAAACCTAAAATTGCTCTCTGAATAAAGCGAGAGAAGACGATGACGAATCAAACCTAAAATTGCTCGAATAAAATAGCTACGGTTCTTCAATCAAACCTAAAATTGCTCTGCAGATAAAGCCCGGAGAAAGCGATGATGAATCAAACCTAAAATTGCTCTCTGAATCTTTGAATTGAAACTAGGAGAAGACGACGACGAATCAAACCTAAAATCTCTGAATCTCTGAATCTTTGAATTGCTCTCTGAATCTTTGAATTAAAACTAGGAGAAGACGATGACAAAATCTTTGAATTGAAACGAGATCAAAGATAAAATTGCTTCTCTTCCTGTTCTTCAATCAAACCTAAAATTGCTCTACGAATCTTTGGAATCGAAGCTGAGAAGACGATGGCGGAGGCGAGATTTGGGCTGAAAAAAATAATCGATTTGTTTGGATTCGAAGATAGAAGTAGTGAAGAGGTAGAGAACAAAATTTCGTTTCTTCCTTTGAAAGTGTTTTTATATACGGAAGGTCGGTTTTGGAATTTAGAAATCAAATAAAAAGCGAATTTTAAAATTTATTTGAGCCCAGGGTTTTATTCCCAATTTTATTTGAAACGGTTTTTATTTGCTCAAAATAATATGACCGGTTTTTTTTGTGTCCCTAGTTTGTTCACCTAGGGGTTTTGTCACTAGTTTTTTTTTTTTTTTATATAAATGAAAAGAAGAGAACTAGTTGTAGCCAACCATACGGATATTAGGTGCCTCCCCAGATTTGAGGACTTTGGTTTTCCTCCCAATTAAAGAGAATTGTCGAAGGTCGGTGAAGTTTTTGGATTGGAAATCCTTACAATTGACCTTTTCAAAAGAACTTAAAGCAGTTAAAATGTCGTATACTATGGAGTTTGTTTTCCGGAGTTGTCATTCTTTGGCCACCTTGCGGTGCTATTCAAGTTCTGTTGTTGCCTAATAGATTGAAAGTTACGCGGTTCGACCTTGACGCCCACTAGAGTGCATCTGAGCTGCTATGCGATCTCTTTCTTCTTTGCTTTGTGCTCTAATTCCTCTCGTGGATCTTGGATTGTATCTCCACGAGGGCCTTTTGTAATGGTAACACCAACACATGTTAGTCCCGTAAGAGGATTAAGAATGGACATATAAGCAAATGTCAAATTCAAGCTAAGAGTGTTATCAACAACTCTAGTTGTTCTACTTTCTCTAGTGTTATTGGCCCTAGTGGAGATTCTCTCCCTGATAAGTTCGGATGGTTCACTATGATAGTAGGCTGTGGCTTTAAGATTTGGTTGCATTTTACGGAAAGCCACATCACATCGGCTTTCCCGGACAAACCAACAGAGAGTAGCGACTATAGTCTCCCAAGCTCCCAATGAGTTTGAGGGTGGTTTACGGAAAACCAAGAAGATCGCCGATCAACTAGACAAGTAAAGTCTAGGGTTGAGGCATTCAAGTTTAGGGAGAAATGAGCCCAAACATTTCTTTGGTAAAGTTGCATTGCATTAGTAAATGTTCTCTTGTCTCGGTATGAGTCACGCACATCACACAAACGGGGGTTAATATAAGGAATGTAGGTGTAAATGTGCCCGCTAAAAGGTAAAATATTTTGCTGCAATTTCCAAGTGAAAAAACTGATTCTTGGGATAATATCCATATCCCAGATTTTCCCTGCTAAGATGTCTTTCTGCTGGTACTTTTTCTTGTCTAAGATGTCATATAAAGATTTGCCGGTGAAGATCCCTTGGGGGTTGTCCATACCACCTTAAAGTGTCCTCATTATCTCTGTTGGGTTTTATACTGAGAATTCTTGCTATAACATCCCAGTCAAAGTAAAGTTGGAGAGTATGGATATTCCAACCAGTATCAGACATGAGATGAGTGACAAGAGAGATCCCACTGTCATTGCCATCCCAGTTTGAGGTAATAGGATTGCCCTCTAAGTCTGGTATCCATCTATCTTTCCATATGTGAACATTTTTGCCATTTCCGATTTCCCAAATACTATTATCTTTAATCAACATTAGCCCCTTATACACTCCTTTCCACGCCCAAGAGGATATCGTATTACAGGTGGCGTGGAAAGGGTTTAATATTAGGATAGTATTTACCTTTCATATTCTTAGAGTACAAAGAATCGGCCGGTGAAAGAGTCTCCACCCGTTTCTAGCTATAAGAGACATATTAAAATGGGCAAGGTTCTTAAGACCATTACCACCCTTGTCCTTGGATTTGCACATTCCATTCCAGTTTTTTATATAAAAACCTTTCGTCCCATCATGTTTGCCCCACCAGAAGTCTCTAATTATAGCAGTAGCTCTCTGAGTGGTCTTTTTAGGGAGGATAAAGGTAGACATATTATAAACAGGTATAGTCTCTAAGACAGCCTTTGCCATAATACCTCTACCCAGTGGAGATAGAGTTTGGCCATTCCAGCCTTTAACTCTGCCCTCCATTTTAACCAACAAATTGTCAAAGCAATCAATTTTAGACTTATTAGTAAATAGGGGACCGCCTAAGTATTTATCATCAAGTCTAATTTTCTTAACATGTAAGATGTTGATTATTTCTCTACCAAAGCTGTTACTAACATGAGGGGTGAAAAAAATACCTGACTTGAAGAAATTGATCATTTGCCCAGACGTCTTGCCATAATCATCAAGCACTTTTAGAAGGTTAGTACTTTGGGTAATGGAAGCCCTGGTAAAGATCAGACAAGTATGTGCCCTAGTGCCATAATTACATTCTCTCTAGACAAGTATGTATAACATACTCTATCTTGGAAGCTAATGGCACATTATTGGAGTCACTTTCTCTCTTTTGGTAAGCAACATCTTCAATTTGAAAACTCATTTCCCTTATCTGTTTGAGATAGATGAGATGAAATGAAATCCTATACTTTTGGATTTCTAATGGTATTTTGGCCTTTCACTAAAGATATCTCTGGATAGCCCATCCTTTCTCTTGATGAAATAAAGATATCTCTGGATAGCCCATCCTTTCTCTTCTCCTCTCCTTTTCTCTTGTTTCCTTGTTTCTTTTCATACAAAAGCTCCCCCCTAAATATCTTTTTTCCCTCCCACTCGCACACAATAGATCTCCCCAGGGAACTTTGGCATTTGTTTGTTTCTCTTCTTTGAGAGTATTTTATTCTAGCTCTAATTTCTTTTGTGGAGTTTCACTATTTTGTCCACTACAATTACAAGTATTGGAAGAAATGTCCCATGAACATCATGATGAGAACCAACCATGTCTGTATTGCCACCCGCATACTTACATTAGAATGGTACGCAATAACACCTTAGTTATAGTATTTCTTTTGGTGAACAAATAATTGTTTAGAGACTACTAGTAAAATATAAGGTTGATAAGTTTTTTTTTTTTAATGGAAATGGAAACAGGTTCAACACTTGATAGAGAGATGCTTACTGCTTCACATGAGCCAAGGCCAATGTATTGAAGCACTTTCTACGCGTGCTAATATACAGCCTCTAATCACCCTTACAGGTTTCTTTCTATCTTTATGTGGATTTAGAACGACAATATTTTGTTAGAGATCTCATTTGGTTCAATTGTACTTGTAATAAATTGCAGTTTGGAAAGAGTTGCTCAAAGTAAATAGAGATTTCTTTCGGTCATATTTAGAAAAAACGACTTCACCAAGGTCAACTGTCGGTGGTTAGTTCACGAAAACAACCTAACCTCTCACGAAGGTCCTCCAGACCTTTGAAATTATGAAATTACATTTGACACGGGATCAATTCCCGTTGTAAGCACCTAATGTGCAGCTGCAGTAGCAGCACTGCAGCAGTGGGGTTAAGGGGATGGGGCAAAAAAAATAATTGATACGGCAAAGCTTTCATAGAGCCGTTAATCTAATATCTGTTGTATTCGACATTCGTATAGGTGGATCTGATCAGTGGGAGTCAAGATTTAAAACAAGGAAAGAATGGGAGTCGTGCATTTGAAACAGATTTCATATTAAGACGCGCGATGTCTAGTAGTTTACAAGCAAAAATAGTACTATAGGATATTGTAATAGTGATTCTCAACCTATCTAATATTTAAAGCTTTTTGCTTCAAAAGAAAAAAATTGTATCACATTTGGACGGTTGTAATTTTGGTTACATGAAGATAAATCAATACGCATTGGACGCAAAAGTTGCATGAAGGTTCCTTTTTCATAGTTTATCATGACGGAATCCATAGTTAGCAATCAAATTTATGTTTACGATTATATGATAACCAAAACGTACTAGGCTTTAGCATCAGATGGTATCCTGTTGGACCGAGACAAGAGAGAGGAGATCACAAACGCGGAAGCGACTAAAAGACTACATTGATAATCAATTTGGTGTACAATTTCTCATGGCTCATATGTATTTAATAAAATCCCAGGAGGCGGGCCCTATTGAAAAAAACTTATAGTCTTTGATTTTGAAAAGCAAAGGTAATTATTCTCTAAAATTTGACCGGTTAATTGAGTGAGTTAGCTCGAAAGATTGATTCTCTTGAGTTTTATAAGACCAGTTTTACGGAGGACAACCATGTATATAGTTGGTTCATATCAGAAATCGAACAAGAGAGATATCGGTTGAATTTTTTACGCGGCCTAGCACAATCAAGAAAGTCGCGAAAATTTTTATAGACATTTTCTTCACTACATTGATAATCAATTCGGTGTAGATCAATTTTAGGATCAAAAAGGACAACCATTAT
Source organism: Papaver armeniacum (assembly GCA_023531295.1). NCBI lineage: Eukaryota > Viridiplantae > Streptophyta > Magnoliopsida > Ranunculales > Papaveraceae > Papaver > Papaver armeniacum. The sequence goes on along the minus strand of JAJJWW010005463.1, from coordinate 87,387 downwards.
GGTTAAAAAATTTTAGAAGAATTTTAAATTTGAAAAAATCTCTAAACAAAATATTTTCCCTTAATTTAGGCATATAATTTAGTAACAAAATGCAATTATAGATATATATAAGTAAATAATTGTAGATAAACTAGTCAACATCCAGTTTTTTCCCCAAATAGTTATCGTTTTTAACCAAAATATAAGTGAATTTTCTTACCTACCGAAATTAGGGGGGACAAAATATTCTTTTCAACCAAATCATAGCTACAGATTTTCGATTTACCAAAAATTAGGGAGGACAACTATCCTCCCTAGTCCAAGTGTGGCTCCACCATTGAACTTGACGATCACTCAAACGACTTTCCTAACAAAGATCAAACTCTAAACAAAGACACTTTCCTAACATAAACCAAACTCTAAATAAAACTCTCTAGAACCAAAACACCTTGCTTCACAAGTTACCTTGACTTCCAAATATAGTCTTGGTTTATTATTTCCAACATCCTCCCTTAAACCAAGACTGTCATTACTCCAAGCTTTCCACACACTGATCAAGCCTCACTTCAATTGAAACTTCTTTGAAAAATATTCTCAACAATCCTTTGTAACCTATAAACGGTTCACTCTTGAGCCCTTGATTTCTTCAACGTTTCTTAACAAGCTAGAAACACAACCACAGTGCTCTATCCACTTGCTATCCAAACGCGAAACCAACACCTTTCCTCTTTATCACCTACTTCACTTGTAGGATTTCCGTCACCTACTTCACTCGCATGACTTCCATACAAACTTACTCCACTCGTAATTTGTAACTCATCACCGAGGATTGTATCTCATATTCTACTTTCTTCACAGAGAGCAAGCCAAAAATTTAATTGAATACATATGATGCTTCTCTTTCTTCACAGCAAGCCAAAAATTCAATTGAAAACATGCGATGCTTCTCTTTCTTCACGGGAGGAACACACACTCCTAAGGAGGAACACACACTCCTACTTCTTCTCTTCACAAATTCCACACTGGAATTGCTTCATTGCCTTCACCACAGGCATGTGATCTTCTTTTTATAATACTGATACAAAGTTTGCCACATAATTCAGAATTGCCACTCTTCTGAATTTGCCTAACTTCTACAACTCATGTTCCAATCAAAGAACAAAAGAACTAACACAAAGGATAAGAAAATGAAGCCAAAATTCATACTGATACTTCTTTTTCTTCACAACTTTGTTGTTAGGAGTTAAAGAATTTTTGTTTTTCGGTATTGGGATTTCATGGTTTCCGGTGTTGGTGTTTTGTTATGGGTTTAAGAGAAAGTCGTGTGAAGGTAAAACAACGAGTAAAACTGAACTGTTGTTTCTTGGCCATGGCACGATGAGAACGGAGTTATGATGTTGGCGTGAGTTTGTAAAGATTAGCGATGCTGCTACTGATTGTAATTGAAGCGTCTTTCAGAGCCAAGGAAGGGACAGAGGCTCGAGCAAGTATTGGCCAAGGTTCGCAAGTTACTACAGGGTATAATGAGAATAACCCGCATGCCCATATGGTTTGGGTTTGAGTTCAAGTCAGTGGAGTTTTTTGGTCCAAGTTGGAACCCTAAAAAGGTTTAGAGCTCGATTCAGAAGATGAGAAGAAAGACGAGCAGGAAGTGGTGTTGGCGTGTTGTTGTCATTGATGTTGCAGAGAAGGATCAATGATGAAGACTGGAAGGGTGTTGTTCTTTCTTCTTCTCAGTTCTAGTCACGCTTCTGCCACAAGCTATAACCTTTCTTTACAAAGTCTACCACACTTTGTCAGGTATTCCAAGTTTCTGTCACAAACTCTTCAACCACACTTCTGTCACCAACATGTTTGATCTTAAACTTCAACATCCTCCCTTAAGCTCAAACATATCCACCCAACATTCCTTGTCATTCTAAGTCTTTAAATTCGATCAACTTAATCAAACTGTACCAGGCTTTCCCATATGCAATACCAACTTTGATCTTCTACTGCGTTTATTTCGAATCCATAACTTAACCCTTTGAAACAACCACTCACCCTACACTTTTTCATCTTCTAAAATTCCTTGTTTACTGCACCATCACCTTTCACAGCCATCATCAAACCTCTTGCTTAACAACAGCCTCAAACATACCCATCATACTACTGCAACCTTTTTTTCTTTTTCTTTTTACAGTCAGCAAAAGTACCTGTTATAGGTCGTGAAACACCAACATCGCCTCATAACTTTGTAGTCTGTTACGTCACTTACACCATCAGAGCAACCACTTAGAATCCCCTTTTATGCAGTAAGACCCATCAACTCTTCCTTGTTCTTCTAAGCGTCATCACCATCACCGTTGTGATCACTGACACTCACCGAGGCACAACATCACCTTCTTGTCTCAAAACTTCTCCGGTAAACTTTAATTACTGCAGCAACCTCTATGCATCTTCTTACCAAAACCATACATGAAAAACTCCATGAACATCAGCATCGGTCATCATTAATAACAACCAACGCTTTCTTTGTATTCTCTTCTCACATTCCTTGTTTGCATCGTCACTGTCATCAACGGAATCATGATGACAAATCCTCATTAGATGAATGGCAGCAACAAAACTCTTCCGTTCGATATCACAATAACAACACCCTTCCAGTCTTCATCATCGATCCTTCTCTACAATATCAATGACAACAACACGCCAACACCACTTCCTTCTCGTCTTTCTTCTAATCTTCTGAATCGAGCTCTAAATGTTAGAGCATTGCTCGGTCGAACTCGCATGCGTTGCTGTCTCAAGCATGTTTGTCAATGTTAGTGATCAAAACTATAATTCTTTATTTCCAGCCTATGTAACTAAAGGTCTCGGACTAGGATAGAAAGTGTAGTTGAGCTCAAGAACTCCATGGCAATCATCATACAAGACTAAAGGACTACTCGAGGAACCGGTAGAACTTCATTGACTAAAAGGTATGTGGAGACTTGAACTTATCTGTCACTCAAAAGTCTATTTACTCTATCTCCTACTCTTGAGACAAAATTCGTTTAGACGTATAGACTTTCATTATACACATTTGCTATTTCGAGCCGAGTTTAACTCGCCTATCTATTTCTCGAAATATGTGTTGGTAAGCTTTCGCTTTAACCGAATTCATCTTTACCTAGTGACGAAAGTCATGATATGTTTCAATCACTTTGGAAATTGCTCTGACGAAAAATGGTTTGTGAAAAACGGCTATATAAAGTTCTCTGAGAATGTTTCAATGATTGAAATGGGAGTTAAGATTACATAACCATTGGTAGGATATAAGCATTGTTTTGGAAACACATATATGTATAAGTCCTTATTCCTTGAACCAAAGTTTGCGAACTTTGTTGATCAAGAGAAATGGAAGTGGCGCAAGCCAAGTCCGCGAACTGGCGGAAGTTCTCGACCCGAGAATTTCTGCTGTAGTTTGTGTACTCCTTCCATGAGCTTAAGTCCGAGAACCCAGTTCGCGAACTTGAGTAGGTTATATCTAAAACCGGTTGTTCTTGAGCTCATGTTTATATAAACTAAGGAATGCTTTTGCAAACCTTGGCTATAAAGTTCATGAACCGATTCGAGTGAATCAAACCGTTTTTGCTTCGATTGTGTCTTGTGTAGTTACATAAGATCTAAGCAATTAAACAACTCTCTAACTAGTTCATTTGAGTCATTTGTACTAGTTATGGTGAAGAAGAATATGGTTGATATGAGAGTGTTCATATGGTTAACCATTTGGTTGACTATTGTTGAACCAACAAATGTTAATGTTTGGGTACGGTTCATAAACCCAAAATTGAACATTTCTTTATTGTGTAACAAGCTAAGTTTTCGATCCAACGGTTGAGAAATATTAGCTTGAATCTAATCAGGTTTTCATCTAACGGTGAATATTGAATGCTTTGTTACTAAGCTAACATTGATTGCAAACCCTGATTTGAAAGACTATATAAGTGAGAACTCTAGCAACTTGGAAACCTAATCCCCACACTTTACGTGTGATACTAGTTTGCTAAGCTAGAGTCGATTCTCCTTTAACCTTTGGTTTTCTTCTTCTAAAACTAGGTTAACGACTTAAAGACTTCATTGGGATTGTGAAGCCAGACCGATATTACTTTTCTTGTAGTTGTGTGATCTGATCTTGCAGTTTCTATCGCATTTGAGTACAATTGAAATAATTGGCTTGAGATTTATATCTCCGATATGCAAGATGGAAAAGAAATCACAAACACTTCGTCTCATCGTTTGTGATTCCACAATATCTTTTTTCGCTGCGTCGATTAAGATTATTGTGAGGTGGTCAATAATACTAGGCTGTTCTTCGGGAATATAAGTCCGGGTTATTGATTGGTTCCTGTTCACCTTGATTTATCATAAGACGGAACAAAACTCATAGGTTTATTCGTGGGAGACGGATTTATCTATTACTATAGACTTTTCTGTGTGATACAGATTTGTTTATTAAAGTCTTCGACTTTGGGTCGTAGCAACTCTTAGTTGTGGGTGAGATCAGCTAAGGGAATCAAGTACGTAGCATCCTGCTGGGATAATAGGCGTAGGAGCATAACTGTACCTTGGATCAGTGTGAGATTGATTGGGGTTCAACTACAGTCCAGACCGAAGTTAATTTGGAGTAGGATAGAGTCTGTAGCGGCTTAATACAGTGTGTGTTCAATCTGGACTAGGTCCCGGGGTTTTTCTGCATTTGCGGTTTCCTCGTTAACAAAATTCCGGTGTATGTGTTATTTCTATTCCGCATTATATTTGTTTATATAATTGAAATATCACAGGTTGTGCGTTGTTCAATCAATTAGAATATCCGACCTTTTGGTTGTTGATTTAAATTGATTGACACTTGGATATTGGTCTTTGGTACCATCCAAGTTATCTCTCTTTGATAAAGACTCGCGGATTTCTATTTGCTTGAGTAAAGATCAAATCGAGAGATTGAGATATAAACTCGTTGATATACTCTTTATCTAGATTGAGTCTGATTGTCTAATTGATTCTCTAGAAAGTATATTGGAGTTTGTCCATACAGATTGCTAAGCGAAATATTGGGTGTGGTTGTTAGACCCCTGCTTTTTCAATTGGTATCAGAGCAGGCAAACACATTTAAGACCTTATAAGTCTGTGTTTGTAGCAATCTGACTCTATGGACAGAGGTGCTATCTCAATATACGTGCCACCAGTCTTCGATGGCTCAAACTATCCAGGTTGGAAAATTTCTATGTGTGCTTATCTCCAAGCCCGTGATTTTCAAACCTGGGTACGTGTAGTTAAAGGCTATAATCCTCCGGTTAATACAAAAGGCGATGTATCTATACCTAAGGATGTTGGTAGTTATAGTCCTGAAGAATCTCTTGCTTATAATGCACAATTCTGACGGATTAAATGCTATCAGACAAGTCGTTATCCCAAACCTTCAGCACTTTGTGTCTACTTGCACTAAGTCTAAAGATGCCTGGGATATCTTAGAAATTGTATTTGAAGACAAAAGATATGTTTCTAAGAAGCATGCCATCGATGGAGGAAATAACCTCAACACCCTCTCCAAAAATACCTCTCTTGGAAAAGAAAAAATTCTTGATCCAAATTCTGTTCAAACCTTTTCATTCCGTGCCGTTTCTGACACAAGTGAATTCTCTAACCTGTCTTGGGCTGATGAATTTTGTTCGAATGGTGATTTGTTTGATAAACCATTGATTACTAAAAGGATCAAGGATTTTGTAAAAAGAAGCTTTAGATGTGATAAACATCTTCTGTCATCTTTTGCTAATGATTCTGAGAAAAGAAAAATCTTTACGTGTCAACGTTTTGAATGTGTCTGATGGATGTAATGAACCCAGTGCTCTTAAAACAGAAACATCCACATACTCAAGGTCTGATTCAGAAATTGAGTCTGACACAGAGATTTTTGATTTCTTGAACAAAGAGGTGCTTCAAGAAAATCTTCAATTAAAAGCTTCATTGAAGAAACTAGAATTATTAATCCAGGTGAAAGATCTTGAGATAAATTGTCTCAATGATAAACTCACCAGAACCATTGCTCTAAAGGAAAAAGAGACTAATACTCTCAAGGATGATCTACAGAGATTATCTGGAAGTTCTGACAAAATCTCAGCAATGTTATTTGCTCAGAAATCCTTTGGAAACACATATGGTTTAGGATTTAAAAGCAAGACTGCAAGTATTGTCAACCCCGTTGTTTCTCTTCATGAAAAAATAAAGGTTGACGGTTGTGATAAACATAAGGCACTTCAACAAGACAAAGGATCCTTGATTTGTTCGTTTTGTGGAAATACGAATCATGTTCAAAGCACGTGTTGGAGGTTCAAGAGGAACAACAAAAGAATTTCCAGACTGCAAAAGAACATGCAAAAGATTAATCTGGATAATCAACATGGGTCTCATAAAACCAATGCTTCCATAATCATAAGAGGTAGGAAACCTGTTTATACAACAAGCCTTGGTAAACAAGGGGAGCGTCTGGCTCACAACGTCTCTCTCTAATTCCATAGACGTTCGCATCCTCATCTTTAACTTGAGAAAATGAGGTTTGCGTATTTTTGACTCAAGTAGTGTATTTATTTTTGAAATATTCTTCTAACAATATAGATATTGAAACTGTAAACTATGGAAGACTTTTTCTTCTAAGGTTTAGACATTTCACAAGTCTATTTAATACTTTTGTAGACTTTCTTTTTCCCTAAAAGATACAGTTTCATGGCTCCTGTAACTAGAGGCACCACAAGTAGAGATGCGATCCAAAAGCAATCAATGTGTATCTGTAAAAGGAATCTCTTCCTCAAGGGTAAAGAAAGTAAAGACTACAAAGTATGGAGAAGGTTCTTCCTCTAACTGCCTCTTGTCTTTTTATCAGCTTGATAATAACTTTAGAGTTTTGGTGAAAGAATTCATCAACAAAAGAAACAATTTAAAATCTCAAATTGTTTCATCTTTAGAAGAGATAGCTCACTATGAACAAATGTTGTCTCTTTCAAAGAACACCTTGCATGATCTAAAAAGAGAACTTAGTGATTTAACTGATATTTCTGAAGATTTGGAGGAATTGAACGATCCCATAATCAATGGGTTTTTCAATAATAAGAAGGAGTTCTCTGTAGAGGCTCTGAGAAATATCTACAACAACTATTAAGTCTTCGGATGAGAAATCTATTTTTTCTTGTTTTGTTTAGAATAATAACTAGAGTTTGGAATAGCCATTATTGTGATTACACATAGCTATGTCCAACGTTCTCATCTTCATGTTTTTAGATTTATTGGTTTAAACTCTAAACTTGTTTGGAAGATGATTTTTGCAGTATTAATCTTTATGGTTTTATATATTGCAATTGTTTATGGGATATGTGTGTTTGCGTCCGTGAACTATGATTGTCCCATATCTTGTCAAAAGTAAAGTCTTTCGTAAGTCGATATTCTTATATTGATAAAGGAATGAATGGACTTTTGACAAATACAAAAGTTAAGCCTATATTGTCAATTATTGATGGAAGATAGGTTAAAATCTTTTGTTTTTCAAGGATTATGTCTATTGTATGTCATGGTGCAAATTGTGATGGAAAATAGAATGAATCCTTGTGTATTCCGCAGTAATTGATCTTCACTGATCCATATTTTTTGTGTATTACTGTGAGGCTCCGTAATGTGTCTTATGTTGAGCATTAAAACAATCAAAGTTGATTATTTTCATGGTTAGCTTTGTTGTTGTTCCATAAGGTACTTTATGATGAGCATATTGAACTAAATTAATCATCTTGTTTGGTTATTTAGTTATGACTCCATAAGTTTTCTTATGTTTGAGCACTTTTGATTGGGTTGGTTATTTTCATAATTAACTTAGTCATTGCTCCATAGATTCTCTTATGTGAGTATGGCCGATTAAATTGATTACTCTTTGTGATTAGTTTGATTATGTATTTCGATTAAATTAATTATAGATTTTCTTGTGGTTAACTTAATTGAGTATTTTGGATTCAAATTCATACTTGTATGTGATTTGTTATGTCCAAATAAATCCTTCTTTTCTTTCGAAATTAAGGTCGCTCTTGTTGTTCTTTCGGGAATGACATATTATGGGGGAGAGTTCTTTTTGAACTTGCGTTTAATTGCCATATCTTTGTGGGGAGTGCGGCTGTGGAATATTATAGGGGTTATCTTGTATCTTTAAACTCCTTGATGAATGCATTTAGCTTCGGCTTTATGATTGCATCTAAATAAGATGATGTGTGTTTCGTTCTTTTGGTCATGAAACGTCTCTTTCGGAAATTTCATTAGGATCCCGTTCTTGTACCTTTGCCAATTTTATTGATAAAAAGGGGGAGAATTAATATGTAGTTCACACTACAAATACATATGGTTTTCGGATCATTATGTAAGGGGGAGTGGTTTCCATGTGAGATGGAGTATTGACTAAGAGGGAGTGATACATATCACCATAGTATTGTTGTTGAAGTTGTGATACAATTGAACTTTGACGATGTGTAATGATACTATGACATTGTATAACAATGATTGAGAACTCTTGTTTTGTTATTGTTATAGCTACGGATTTTCAACAACGATGATGCTAAACTTACAACCTTTGGGATCATTGGAGTACTTGGAAGTGACGAAGATTTCGAGTAATGTTGAAGATTAGACATGTGGAATAGGAGCTACAAAAGTTAATTTATTTATTTTTTGTATTCCATATGTATTAATAGTTTTGCCACTAAATTTGACAAAGGGGGAGATTGTTAGAGCATTGCTCGTCTCGAACTAAAGTTCGCATGTGTTGCTATCTCAAGCATGTTTGTCAATGTTAGTGATCAAAACTATAAGTCTTGATTTCTAGCATATGTAGCTAAAGTTCTCGGACTAGGATAGAAAGTGTAGTTGAGCTCAATAACTCCATGGCAATCATCATACAAGACGAAGGATTACTCGAGGAACCGGTGGAACTTCATCGACTAAAAGGTATGTGGAGACTACGAAAGATACACCAACTAATTTATGAATAATACAAGAAGTCTATCTCCAAAGACAAATGAGCATGATGTCTTTCAAATATCTTCAAACCTTCGCAAGTAAACGAGAAGTTTGCAAAGGAATCCGAAAGGTGATGCCAGCGATTTAGCGAAATTGCTTAAATAAAGAAAGTTTAACTCTGTAGAGGATGAGCGAGAAAAAAACTTGCATGATACCGGCGAAGTAGCTCACTTAGTATTTTTGGAGAAACGGGAAGAAAATGAGATCTTAGTTCACTTCGTCATCATTTTGCCCGGCCTATCACGAGCATAAGCTCCACTTGAGAAGCGGAAAGAAAACAATATAATCTCATTATTCGTGATTAGCACCACGGTTAAAAGGGGAAACAACATAACCTCCATGAAAATTTCCTAAGTCTCTACCATCGTCAACAAGGAAATATGAAAACCTCCTATACAACTGCAAACAAAGATGCATTGGACATCTTACAACTTCGTTGATAGCTTACTACTTTGCTCACTACTTCGTCAACCAGCCATTCTGGTAAAAACGAAGAAGATCGAGAACGTCATCTTTAGGTTAATAGTTTACGAAGGGAAGAAGAACGGAGAGAATTCGCTAAGAAATAATCAACAAAGAAGTCTTGCCGAAATGTATCAAAAGGGAATGTTCTTAACTTTGATCTCATAGACTTTAATATTAAATTTTTAGAATTGTAGTTTAGTTTGCAAGTACATCAACACACTCGTAATGATAGCTTTTACAATCAATTGCTAACTTGAAACATGAATACCGGTACATATAATAATCTCCCAGGGTAACTTGCAAAGAAAGATGAAATGGGACAAATGGATACATCTCGCAAAGAGATAAACCAGCTGGAACGTTAGCAAAGAGACAAACCCAATGGAGGTCAATGACGGAGATTAAAATCACGGATGATCAAAGCTCAACAATATCAACTTGACCAGAAGTAGTTAACGCAACAACAACATGAAGATATTTGCTACGAAATCATAAAAAACAAACATGACTCAATAAAAACCAGCAAGTCAACACAATGAAATAACCATTTTGTAAAGAAAAGCGGCGAAGAGATGATTACAATCAGTTGAAGGGCGATGGTACAAAGAGCAAAGGTGACGTGAAGAAATTGGCGGGAAAAGAAGAAAGAAGAAAGATATTGCAACTTATCCCATGAAAGCCTATCCGGAAGAGGTACCTTGGATTCCCAACTATATATATAAGGTTATACCCTGGTTGGGCGACCGAGGTCTCTTCCAAGGAGTCGATGTATGCTCAATGCGGCGAGGTACACGGTTGAGCGGAGTGCCGGGGATGGATGAACCTACCACAGCCATTCTTGGCAAGTCTTGGCATATGTTGCACTCGCCCGAAAACTCCCACTTAGGGTGCGGTCTCGTAACCATAAACCCTATAGGTATAAGGGATAAGAGGTCACATTGTTGTTAAGGCCACTAGTCTTGTATGGCCGATGTTTCGCCTCCTTGACAACCGGGGAGAAGATCACTCAAAATTCTATTTACTCTATCTCCTACTCTTGAGACAAAAGTCGTTTAGACGTATAGACTTTCATTATATACATTTGCTATTTCGAAATAATTAGCCGAGTTTAACTCGTAACCTATCTATTTCACTCGAAATATGTGTTGGTAAGCTTTAACTTTCATTATACACATTTGCTATTTCATCTTTACCTAGTTCATCTTTACCTAGTGACGGAAGTCATGATATGTTTCAATCACTTTGGAAATTGCTCAAGAAAAATGGTCCAGAATGACGGCTATATAACGTTCTCTGAGAATGTTTCAATGATTGAAATGAGAGTTTAGATTACATAACCATTGGTAGGATATAAGCATTGTTGTGGAAACACATATGTGTATAAGTCCTTATTCATTGAACCAAAGTTTGCGAACTTTGTTGATCAAGATAAATGGAAGTGGGGCAAGCCAAGTCCGCGAACTGGCAGAAGTTCTCGACCCGAGAATTTCTGCTGGAGTTTGTGTACTCCTTCCATGAGCTTAAGTCCGCGAACCCAGTCCGCGAACTTGAATAGGTTATATCTAAAACCGGTTGTTCTTGAGCTCATGTTTATATAAACTAAGGAATGCTTTTGCAAACCGTGGCTATAAAGTTCATGAATCGATTCGAGTGAATCAAACCGTTTTTGCTTCGATTGTGTCTTGTGTAGTTACATAAGATCTAAGCAATTGAACAACTCTCTAACTAGTTCATTTGAGTCATTTGAACTAGTTATGGTGAAGAAGAATATGGTTGATATGAGAGTGTTCATATGGCTAACCATTTGGTTGACTATTGTTGAACCAACAAATGTTAATGTTTGGGTACGGTTCATAAACCCAAAATTGAACATTTCGTTATTGTGTAACAAGCTAAGTTTTCGATCCAACGGTTGAGAAATATTAGCTTGAATCTAATCAGGTTTTCATCTAACGGTGAATATTGAATGCTTTGTTACTAAGCTAACATTGATTGCAAACCCTGATTTGAAAGACTATATAAGTGAGAACTCTAGCAACTGGGAAACCTAATCCCCACACTTTACATGTGATACTAGTTTGCTAAGATAGAGTCGATTCTCCTTTAACCTTTGGTTTTCTTCTTCTAAAACTAGGTTAACGACTTAAAGACTTCATTGGGATTGTGAAGCCAAACCGATATTACTTTTCTTGTAGTTGTGTGATCTGATCTTGCAGTTCCTATCGTACGAGTACAATTAAAATAATTGGCTTGAGATTTATATCTCCGATATGCAAGATAGAAAAGAAATCACAAACACTTCGTCTCATCGTTTGTGATTCCACAATATCTTTTTTCGCTGCGTCGATTAAGATTATTGTGAGGTGATCAATAATACTAGGATGTTCTTCGGTTATTGATTGGTTCATGTTCACCTTGATTTATCAAAAGACGGAACAAAACTCATAGGTTTATTCGTGGGAGACGGATTTATCTATTACTATAGACTTTTCTGTGTGATATAGATTTGTTTATTAAAGTCTTCGACTTTGGGTCGTAGCAACTCTTAGTTGTGGGTGAGATCAGCTAAGGGAATCAAGTACGTAGCATCCTGCTGGGATAAGAGGCGTAGGAGCATAACTGTACCTTGGATCAGTGTGAGATTGATTGGGGTTCAACTACAATCCCGACCGAAGTTAATTTGGAGTAGGCTAGAGTCTGTAGCGGCTTAATACAGTGTGTGTTCAATCTGGACTAGGTCCCGGGGTTTTTCTGCATTTGCGGTTTCCTCGTTAACAAAATTCCGGTGTATGTGTTATTTCTATTCCGCATTATATTTGTTTATATAATTGAAATATCATAGGTTGAGCGTTGTTCAATCAATTAGAATATATGACCTTTTGGTTGTTGATTTAAATTGATTGACACTTGGATATTGGTCTTTGGTACCATCCAAGTTATCTCTCTTTGATAAAGACTCGCAGATTTCTATTTGCTTGAGTAAAGATCAAATCGAGAGATTGAGATATAAACTCGTTGATATACTCTTTATCTAGATTGAGTCTGATTGTCTAATTGATTCTCTAGAAAGTATATTGGAGTTTGTCCATACAGATTGCTAAGCGAAATATTGGGTGTGGTTGTTTGACCCCCGCTTTTTCACTAAACCTTTTTAGGGTTCCAACTTGGACCAAAAAACTCCACGGACTTGAACTCAAACCCAAACCATCTGGGCATGCGGGTTATTCCCATTATACCCTGTAGTAACTTGCGAACCTTGGCCAATACTTGCTCGAGCCTCTGTCCCTTCCTTTGCTCTGAAAGATGCTTCAATTACAATCAGTAGAAGCATCGCTAATCTTTACAAACTCACGCCAACAGCATAACTCCGTTCTCATCGCACCATGGCCAACAAACTCACGCTTCAGTTTTACTCATTGTTTTACCTTCACACGACTTTCTCTTAAACCCATAAAAAAACACCAACACCGAAAACCATGAAATCCCAATACCGAAAAACAAAAATTCTTTAACTCTTTCTACCTATCCTCTCTCCTCCTCTCACCTCGCTCTGATACCAATTGTTGGACCGAGACAAGAGAGAGGAGAGCACAAACACGGAAGCGATTAAAAGACTACATTGATAATCAATTCAGTGTACAATTTCTCATGGCTCAACATCCTACTTATAGTCTCACAAACTTGACGATCACTCAAATGACTTTCCTAACAAAGATCAAACTCTACACAAAGACACTTTCCTAACATAAACCAAACTCTAAATAGAACTCCCTAGAACTCTCTAGAACCAAAACACCTTGCTTCACAAGTTACCTCGACTTCCGAATATAGTCTTGGTTTATTATTTCTAACAGATCCAATGAGTTTCATCCCATCTGCAACCAATCTGCCCAATGTGGATTTGTCATCTACGTATAGTCTGATGATGTGTGTCATTCAATGAATTCTGATCAAATGGATGATGAGATGGGCAGATTAGACGTGAGTAGGCCTAATGGGTTTTTATAACTTCTTTTTGGGAACCCTTCCAGGTAGGGGTGAGCAAAAAGTCCGGAACTGCGTATTTCACCCGTATCCATCCACAAAATTGCAACCCAATCCCTAAGATCTATGGGCCGGACACGGGTTGGATTCTCAAATCCGCACTTTTAGCTGTTTGGGTATGGTTGGACTTTGAAATCCGCGGATTCACCCGCACCATAGGAATTTGGTAAATCAAACTTTTCCTAGTTTTCATTTTCATCAAATAGCCAAATGGAGGAATTGTTTTCTCCAAGAACAGGTAGAGAGAAGTGATTGGGGAATTTGCTTAGAATTTGTGTTCCTGGAGGTCCATTTATGTGTGTAACAATTGATTGGATGTGGCTCCATGTCAAGGGCTCACATAAATGATAATAACTGTGGCATTACATAGATGACTCAGTTAACGATTTCCACAATCGTTCTTATATAAGTATCTGGTACAAGTTTAAGAAAGGAAGCTTATTTAAGATCATGACTTGATAAATCATATTCGTTCTCACTTACTGACTTAGGAAGTTTCTAATGATTCATGTTTTGCTACTCACGTTTTTTTTGGATTAAATCCGCGGTTAAACCGTATCACCCGTTAATCCGCGAATGTCAAATCCGCGGGTGATTGGGCGGGACACGGTTGGATTTTCCAAATCCGCAACTTTGAAGGATTGGACGTAGGTGACACCTAATCCGCATCCGTCCATCCGTTGCACATCCCTACTTCCAAGGGACCATCCCTCCATTTGGGACAACCGGACCATGATGTTATTAAGTCAAAACTAAAACCCCTGTATTTAACTATTTATGGTAAGTGAAACTATCTGTTAAAACCCAGGAATAAGTTATTTATCTTCCAAAGACCCAATATTAAGAAAGTACACTATATATTTCTAGCCTATGATATAAGATTACCAATCGAAAATAGTGACTTTCAGAATGACTTTGCATTTTCATATTTTATGCATGTCTAGAATATAAGGATACCATTTATCCTTTTAAGTCTTATTAAAAAAATTATTTGGAAAAGATTATCACTTTTCCGTCCCAAAATTTGATGTGATAATTTGTGCCGGCAGTAACTCATTGTCGCATAAGAATCGGTCCCGGCAAGTCCGTAATTTTGTGGGTCTAAAATTCTTAGTTTTACTCTCTCGGAGTCTTTCCACGTTCCTCTTTCAGTTTTTTTTTTTATTATTTATTTTTTGAAGGGAAAAGGGGCTTAAAGCAAGGAAAAGAATTTGCTCTAGCGCTGCTAGATCATATTTGATCTAGCAGCATTAAGGCCAAGCATGTGTCCGTTTATGACATCAGCTAACCCATTGTTTAACCTCAGTTAATTCCAAACATACTCAACCATATTTTGAATAAGCCGCGACTTTTTAGATGACTTATGTTCACTGCCTAACTATTTTTAGCTACCTCTTTATTTTGCTCTTTCTTTTCCTTCTTTTATTCGACACAATCCATTCTTCCTTCGTTCTTAATCAAGATGAATATTTCATCCAAACACGTACAATCTGTACTAAGCTATGGAAACTGTTTTGTCATAGTTGATCACCATCTTCTCTATTTCAGAAAAAAAAAATCTTATTAACTTCTCAAACCCATGAACTCATGAAGGACAATATATGTTTCATGTTTGGTTCAAAGGTTCATTGGTTTTTGGTGCGCACGTACAAACCAATAACTCTTAATGAATAAACTCCATGTACATGTGAATGTCTCAAACTTGAGCGATAAACATATGGGTGGAAAGTTGGAAAGATGATTCCTAGTGAAATCTTATCGAAAGTATTACTAACCAACTGTAGGTCATATTGTTGGTTGCTAACGAAGTCAATCGGAATAACGTTGCTCCTATAAGTATTAGGAAGTTCTAAGCCAATACATACAACCATCATCAACTGTTATATAAAGAGTAAAAAAAATACATGCTTCTGAAGTACACTAGCATTTCAGGTCACAAACTATGTATGTTAAGATATTTGACCACTAGTAATCTTTCAAGTTGGGGACAGTAAGGGATTGATAACAAGGTAGAACATCTATTTTGATAAATTAATCTTGGCTTTGGAGAGTTGAGCTACTTGAGAGAATATTGTCCTTGGTAGAATATGGTACTAACATTTCCTCCTGATAATGAGGCAATTTTGGATGCCATAATATTAACCTGCAAAGCATTTGATGGTATGGTAGCACTGGAAAGGATTGCTTTTTTAACATTTGAATCGATAGGAATACTTCTTCCGCATCTTCTTCTATATGACCAATTAGTACTTTAGTCCTATAAGAATCTTAATAATAATAGCAAAACAGAAACAAAATGCTAATAACAACACAAAAGAGATTAATATAACAATTACACTTACCTGCAGTTGTTGGTTTAGCATTTGAATTTTTCTTTCCCATTGCATACTTCGTTGCCATAATTATTTTTTTTCTTTTGCTATTTGTTTCTTCCTTGCCAGTTTGTGTTAAGCATTTCTCTCTTTCTTTTCCCTATTGAAAGTTATCAATGGATCTCTTTGATGCCGGCTTATGTCCGTGTATAGTCTTGAAGATTAATTAGGTGTGAGTCTGAGGTATGCAGTTGGTGCTACTTTAGTCTTCAACTTTCACAAATAAAAAAGAAATTTTTTCGTTCTAAATCGAAGATAAAACATATATAGATGCAAATTTATACCAAAATTAGTTTATCAGTTATAGGCTTCCCACAAATTTAGAAAATTTCCCCCCTGTTATTGCCGCCAAAAATAGAGATATATCTTGATATTCATAAAATACGCTAAATGTATTTGATAGCTAAAAATTCGAGGTTAAAGGGTTGGTTAGCTGACATCACAAGTGGACACCTGCTAGGCCTTGGTGCTGCTAGATCAAATATGATCTAGCAGCGCTAGAGCAAAATTGTTTCCTTAAAGCAAGCCCCAGAACTTTGCTAAACTACCTCATTGAAATTGAGGTTTGAAGAGATACAACTAGGTGGTTCATTAGCATTCCACTTAAACATTACATCATCATGCATTGCAAACTGACATAAAGCATGAGCTACATAGTTTGCTGATTTTGGCATATGTTGAAACTTAATATCTACAAAAGAAGAAGAGTCGTTACAGATCTTCAAAATAACTGATCTTATACTCCAAGGTATGTCATGTGTTTCCACAAGAATCGCTTTAGTGACCCCGCTAGCATCTCCTTCGATAATGACTTTAGGAAGGGCTAACCTCTTTGCCAACGAAACACCTAGACTGCAGGCAATGGATTCTTCCAGTAAAGAGGATGTAGCATCAAAATTTACAGTTTCACATCCTAAGAAACAACCTGTATGATCTTGCGCTACTGCTCCTGTTGTACCTTTATTAGGAATAAAAGTTGCATCAACATTAATCTTCACATAAAACTCTTCAGGAGGTACCCATGGCTGGACTTGAGTTGTTACTGTATCGTTATCTCGACCATTATCTGAGTTAGACCTGCATAAATCTAAGTCTAGCGAAGCCTTTTGCAGAATCAAATTTGAGGAAAAAATCGCACCAGAAAATACCATATCATTTTTAATCTTCCAGATATTCCATAAAACACAAACCCTATACGTAAACTCGGATATTGATAAAGACTCTATCCACAGTTTAAGTATCTCAAATGGATTTCCATTTACTTCATCAAATAAATGACTTAAAGCAGCAGAAGCAAATACCATTTTTGTTATCTGACAATCAAAAAGAAGATGGAAGATTGTTTCTGCTTCCTGATTGCAAAAAAGTGCAGGCAACATCACGATTCATGTTTCTTTTTTTGCAGATTTTGTTTAACTGCAATCCCATTATTTAATATTCTCCATACAAAGATAAGAATTTTTGGCAATATACCAGACAACGACCAGAATTTCTTCCAAGGAAATTGAGTGTATGAAGATGAAACTTGGATATTTTGAGAGAGAAGATGGTAACATGAATTTGCTGAGAATTTACCTGATGGAGAGAAGGACCATGTGAGAATATCTTCATCTTGTGGACTTAGGAAAATGGCAGTGATCTTTTGAACAATATATGGAGGAAATGTGGATTCTAACAAATTTAAATTCCATGTGTTTGTGTCTTGCAAAATAAGATGACATACTCTTTGTAAATTTGAAGGAGATAAGATATTTCTAGGAATAAGATTTCCCAGCAGATTTGGTATCCACGGATCATCCCAAATCCTAACTTTTCTTCCATTTGAGATTTTCCAGAATATTCTACCTTCCAGGATAGATCTTACTTCTAACATACTATTCCACACGGCTGAATTTTTAGGATCTGCATTCACTGTCCAGAAATTGGAATCCTTTAAGTATTTTGCTGAAAATAATTGAACCCACACTTCATCTTCATTCTCCAGAAAATGCTATACCAGTTTGCAAATTAAAGATTTATTGATCAATTCAGCATTGAGAATACCCAAACCTCCAAATTCTTTTGACAAATTTGCCTTTTCCCATTTGAAGAAATGCATTTTCCTTGTCTCAGGCGAATGCCCCCACCAAAAACTCCTTATTACTTTGTCTATATGATTTGTAACTCCTTTAGGTAATAAGAAGATTCCCATAAAGAACACTGGGATTGAAGTTAGAGTAGATTTACAGAGAATTGTTCTTCCTGCATGATTAGTGAAATGCTGTCTCCATCCAGAATATCTAGAATTAACCTTATCTGTCAAGAAATTGAAACTTGATATTCTGTAATCAGATTTCAAAGAATAAATACCCAAATACTTATCTTCCACATCCATTTCCTTTACTCCAAGATCTTGAATTGACGTCTGTTTTCTCACATCTGAAACTCCTATACTGAAATGTATAGAAGATTCATTATAATTAATCATTTGGCCAGATAAAGAAGCATATTCCTCTAAAATTTTCTTTAGGTTATTGACATTAACCCTTGAATGTTCACCAAAGAATAACAGATCATCTGCGAACATTAAATGGCTTATATTTGGAGCCCATCTATTTAACTTATAACCTTGAAATAAGCCATTATGTTCATGTTGGTGCATAATCAGTGTTTTTATTTGTTATCCATTATTTCCTCCGTCTTTTATTAACCCTCATATTTGATAAAATCAAGATATTAAGGGGACCATAAGAGACGTCATGACTACCCTATTAAATACCATATTATTATTGAAATTAAAACTAATAATATTTTAGTAAAGTAATAAAGAAGTTAGTCTAATGCTGTTGTAAATAGAAAATTGAAAAAGAGTTATTTTAGTTTTGAGTTCAACGGTAAAGAAGTTAGTTTAATAGTGAAAAGTGAAAAAGAATTATTTTAGGAAGGCTTCTAGAAACTACGGTAGAACCTCCATGTATTGATACTCCATATATTAATAACCTCTACATATTAGTAAAAAATTGTGGTCCCAATATGGGCCAGTAACAAATAGTAATAACCTTTGCGGTTAAATATTAATAGTTTTTAGCAGTCTTTTTTTTTTATTTTTTTTTTATCTTCAAACCACAAATATTTCATTCCACAAGAAACATTTACAATGTGGTTTTAAAAAGAAACAAGTACATCGTAACATGAAACAAATACAAAAAAAGATACAAAGTATAAATAAATCGCGACAAGAAAGAGCGATCTTCCAAGATAGCACCCACATATTGTACTCTGAGATTGGAGAAGGAATGGTATTCGAAACTATAATTCGACCATTTTGATAGGTTTTCTTCTTGGAAAAGAGATGCTGCTATGACAGAGGAATGATATGCCCAAAAATTCTTCATGTGAAACTAACCCGAACACAAGATCTATTTTTCCGATAAAGAAGAAATTGATCTTCGCCTTTGCCGAATCGCCGATGTACTTTTATCAAGAAAACCAAACACGAACAAATCGTTAGAAAGAAACACTATAAATGTGTAGATAAAATCTCTCAAATAGCGAAGAAATTATTAGAAATAACAAAAATAACTAAAAACAAAAAATCTTTGCTCAGATCTAGCCCTAAGAAGTTGATGGGTTTTTCTCTAGCAGTCCAACCTTAAGGAATTTACCTCCATATATCAATAATCAACAATATATTAAAAAAATATAAATCTTGTTATACGAATTTATCATTCATATAAGTTCATTTCCCAACATTGTATGATATTTTGATTTGTAGGAAAGAAAATAAATTGTTGATTTATCTTCTACTATGCGTTATAGTACTATTATAGTTGTCGAAAACATCAAAAATATTCTATTAGCCTATCAAGTTCCTAGATACGTACATGTATTTGTGTATGGAACATAAAAATATATGTACATCATCTAGTACAACTATAAATGAAACCATTATAGGGGCTCAAAGGAAATAGTTTTGAGGGCTCCTTTGGATTCAAATATCCTAAATGAAGATAAGGGGGACCTAATTCATAAGAGAAATACCAAAATACCCTTAACTCATTAAATATTTATACCTAAAACTAATTCATTAGAGAAGAAATTTGTTTTCATTCCTATCCTTTATCTCTTCCATATTCTTCTTCCCCATCACCTCCACCACCTATTTCTTTGATTAATCGTCGATTCTCAAAATAATTCATCATCGCTTAACACCACTTATTCCTCAATGACTTCAATAAGGTAAAATTAAAAAAACCCATGTTATTTCATTGGTTTTATTACATGAATAGGTAAATTCGATCAAATTAGGTTTTTGAAAAAACAGTTTCAAAACTCTCTACGGTTTGGGATTCTTATTTTCCAAACCGTAGGCATTGTTTACGATTTATAAAACTCATAATTCCACCGTAGATTTGACTGAATTTGCATACGATTTGGAAAATTCATACTTCCAAACCGTATGTTTAACTAACTTTGTATACGGTTTGTTTTTCAAACCGTTGGTTAATTCTTAAATAAAAAATATTGAAACTCGAATTCCCGACCGTAGGTTCATAATTCCAAACCGTAGGCACTGTTTACAGTTTGAAAAACTCATAATTCCAAACCATAGATTTAACTGAATTTGCGTACGGTTTGGAAAATTCATACTTCCAAACCATAGGTTTAACTGATTTTGCATACAATGTTGTTTCTCAACCGTAAGTCATCTACGGTTTGGATTTCTTAACTTCCAAACCATAAACTCTGGATTCAAATATCTTACAGTTTGAAACATTCATCTTTCCATACCGTAATTTCTACCTACGGTTGTGTTGATAAATAATCCCAACCGTAGATTGGCTTACGGATCGAATTCGGGGGTTTTCAAAAGCAAAAATAAGTGATGGGTTTTCTTAGTTTTTTCTTTTTATGATCGTCATATTCATCGCGATGGAGAAGAAGAAGAGAGGAAGCATAAGAATAATTATTTTTTTATGATCATCATCTTCATCATGATGAAATTATGAGCATCATCTTCATCATGATTTATGAATGAAAAAAGAAGGAGAAGATAATAGATCTCGTTGTTGTTTTTTTTTGTATATGATCATCATCTTCATCATGATGGAATTATGATTTCATCTTCATCATAACACTAATTAATTGATGGTATTTTAGCCATTAATAAAACTAGTAGGATAAGGGGTTTTAGAGACCCCATTTTGTCACTTTGTGAGCCCTCAAAACTAAAAACTTGGAGCCCATATAATAGGTTTTATATAAATACATTGAACACATACTGAACTTAAAATATTACATTCTCTTTGTGTACCTCTATATATTAATAACCTCGGTATATTGATAATTTTGTGAAAACCGAAAAGTATTAATATAGAGAGGTTCTACTATATCCAACTGTTAAAAAATTCAATGTATTTTTTTTTATTGAGGAAAAAGGTTATATTTGTAATCAAATGTTTCTTTGACTAATTTTGGGCTACTCATACAAAGAATCTAAATGGTGAGTTTTGGATACAATTTTTTTCTTTTTTGGGTTACAAATATTTTTTCCCTTTATGGTAATGGCTAAAATATCTTATCGTGTTTTTTTTATTTATATAGATTTTTTCATTTTAACTTTGTCTACATTTTTTTTGTTTTTATTTTAAAAAAAATAGATTGTTGGGTTCGTTTCGGTTCGACTAGGTTTTTTTGTTTTATATTGTTCGGCTAGGAAAAAAATCTCAACCGGACATCAACGTGTTTTTCATATGCGAAGAACAGATTAGGTTCGACTATGGAAAAAAAACCGCAGACGAATCTCAATATGTTCTTCATTGCAAATAACTGAGTGAGCTTCGACTAGGAAAAATTAAAAAAAAAAACTGACTGCACCTTTAAAAAAAAAAAAATCGGGTTCGGCTAGGGAAAATTCGACATAGCCGAATCTCAATCTGTTTTTCATATACGAAGAACATATTTAAATTCGAGTGGAAATATAAAAAAACTCCTAGCGAACCAATGTAAAAAAAATCAAATAAAAATAACCATAAAAATAAATAAAATAACACATAAATAGAATAAAATATTTATAAGGATAATAACGTAATTTAAATGAATAAAGGGTAACGTAGTCATTTCCTAACCTTAGGATGCCCCTTATCACCAAGCGACGGATAGAATAATCATTTAAGGGTCTTTCAAACTGGTTAGTTCCCAAAAAGTCATTTTATTGTCTATTATTCTACTTTAGGTAAAAAAGATTAACCGAAAAAATTAAAAAAAAAAAAAAAAAAACTGAACAAAGTATGTATGAAAATAAATTGGGTTTAATATGGAGGAGTCCAACTTTCACGAAAGTTTCTAAATTGTGAGAATTATTATTAAACCCATTCTCGATCAGGGTTATGGTATAGCCCGACCGAGATAAGATTCATTCGCAAGCCCAATTTTTAAAGATTCTAAGTTAGGTAACAAAACTTACGTTACACTATTTTGTCAAGAACTTAAAAATCATATATTTCGTAACTATAGGTCAGAGTTTTCATAAGTTTTATCGAATACTTTTGGAAAGATCTATACAACTAGTACAAACAGTAGTAGCAAATCTATTTTTAAGAGTATTGTTTTTTTAGGCATAAACATCGTTCATGCATGGGTATAATTTACTATGTTTTCTCATTGGATGTGTACCTGATATGTATCTACCTTTTGATGCATATAAATAATGCCTCAAATTTTTAAGCGCATGCGACCATGTTTCTTAGGTTTTTATAATTTAAAAAAAAAACATCAATGATATTAACATCCCTATTCCCCACCTCCCTATAATCTAAACCCCACATCCAAAAAAAGGCTAAACCTCACATGAACATTAACCTAAATCTAAATCCAAATATGAGGTTTAGATTGAAGGGAAATGGAAAATAGGAAGGTAAATAGCATTTTCGTTTTCAAAGTTATGGCTTATGATTTATATTTTTGACCCAAACGGACTTGAGTAACAAGATGTTCTTTTAGGCCTCAACATAATATGATTTATATTTACCTTTATTAGGCTTCATTTGAAATTCAAGCAACTATTTCTTATTTAGCGAGATCAAAGTATATTCAGTGTTATGGATCCAACAATGGAACCGTGGAATTACGAGAAGCCAAAAAGTTGCTTGTTTAATTGAAGTATTTCTATAAACATACGTCTAAACCCCTACTTGAAAATACGAAGGAACCCAAATATACCTCAATCTAAAACGTTTCCACCTATAAGTGCTTTCTCCGAAAGTGATTGTCTATGGACTGAGTCGAGACAATACAACAAATCGGTTCACACTTCGTGTGATTGTCTATGGATACGAGATCGAGACAATACAACGACGAAGTATGTTTACTTGATAAAAAGGTTCGGACTTAACCAAACACAATAGGATTACTTATCAAGGAAATATGAATTAACGTTTGTGTATTTTACTTCTAATTATAATTGCGGAAATAGAAAAGTAAAAGACACATCAAGATTTTGTTAACGAGGAAACCGCAAATGCAGAAAAACCCCGGGACCTTGTCCAGAATTGAATACTCTCAGGATTAAGCCGCTATACAAAATCAAACCAACTTCATATAGTTGAGACCAAGCAACTAAACCTATAGTTCACCTAGTTCCATCTGTATTCCCACGCCTCCAACTTATGAATAAGTCACGTACTTGGAATAATTCCTTTGGTTCGTATTCCAAACAGTAAAGGAACAACAAATCTGTTTGGTAGCAACTCATTTCAACCAAGTGATGTGAGTTAGACAAAGGCTCTTCTGTTTATCTCAATAAACTCCTTCGTCAGGTGATCGCTGTCGTAAGCGTCAAAAATAATTTCACTTTCTTACTCACTAAATATGAATGAAGTACAAGATAAGGAAGAGTTCGTTTCCATAGAGAGGCAATTGTTGTTATGCGATTTTCAGTTTCTAAGGTAACCAAGGGGGGATGTTTGTTGTTTTAGCGAAATACTAAAGTAAAAATAAAATAGAGCAAAGAAAATAATTGGAATAATCAATAAGGAGAAGATATTGGTCACGGGATAGTATCATTCACAAACATGTATTTTCATCAATGATTAGAATTGATAATTTAATCTCTTATTTACTAAAAGTCCCGGGATACCTTGATCGCAAGTATATCCCGCTAATTCCCTGTTTTCATCACAACCACATTAAAATATGCATATGTGAATTCTTCCTAGAAAGCAACCTAAAGTGTAAAAGCACAATTATATTTAACTCCCTAAAAGCAATAAGTTCTATGGAATAAGACTAATCAATGCAAACGAATGTGTAAAAGCACTAATCGTTTTAACAAAAGTTATGACTCACTTGTGACTAGTAGGATATATCACTACAAGCACTACCCACAATTATGCTACTTAGAATCAGGGATAAACAACTTTTTCGTATTGAAAACCCTAATATAGCTCTAGAGATGAATGTAAATCGGATTGATTCCGGACTCAACCAAACAAACTATCAAATCATATAACACTATTAATTGTGAATCACAAACAATAAAATATTGAGACAAAACTAATTCATTGAATCATATAACATATTGAGAAATCAACTTTATCCCATAACCAATAATAATTGTTTAGCTACTCATAGCTATGGAGTTCATCATAAAAATATTAATTGAAAATAAGAAGATGAACAAAAGCAAACCCTAGAAGCGTAAACAAAACCGGCTCTCCAAAGTTCCAAGAAAAATATGTTTCCAAAAGTTGTAGGACTTCTCTTTTATAGCTCCTCTTGTTCCAAAATTAGGTCTAGTCTTCAAAGTCCATTAGATGAAAATCCACCAAGCCCATAAGTGAGAGAAACCCATGTAGAAAATATGTCCAAAAATATGTCGCCGGAAAATTGGTATTATGGCCGGAAATCGGCCGGAGAAGTGATCGGAAAACGACTCAGGTGACCTGCAAAGTCCGCCCGGTCACCAGTCAACGAGTCAACTCGGTCGGGTCAACTCGAGTCAAATGATCCAGAGAGTCAGCCGGGTCAACTCGGTTCAAACCGACCGAGTCAGGTGAGTCTGGGTCTGGGTCATCATCTTACTCAGCTGGATGGGCTGAGTGGCCAAGGCCATTTCACTGGCCTGAACTTGTGTTGCACCATCATTGCACTTCATCTGGGAAATTCCAGCCATGATGGCTATGCCTTCTTCCCAACTGCAGCTTCTACTCTGTCTATCCAATAGCATCAGCTCCATCTTAGCACATCATTTCAACACCAACAGCCCATTACATCCAGCTCAACTCCACTGCAAAACTCCTACCAGTTTTAGTTCCAGTCCAACTGCAGCTCAGCCATCTTTCCTTTTTCTGTAGCTTAGTTCACCTCCATCTCTGCCAACGTAAACTGCAGCTCTTCACAGCCAACACTTCAGTCAAAACCCATTACAGCTGCATAACCAACTCTATTGCCATCTGAGCATCATCCAGAGCTACAACTGCAACTTGAGTCTCATGTTCACGTGCACAACTTCATTTGAGTTTCACTTCAGCTGCAATACTCCATTCAACTCCTATTTCATGTTTAATTGCAATTGTAGCTTCAAAAACTCATCCTGCAACTGTACGTCATAAACACCACCAGTTCCTGGCACTGAGCTATATCAACTCAACCTCATGCTCTCTGTCGCAGCACCATCAATACCAGCTCAGGCCACACCAGTACTAGTAGATGCATCAGAGCCAAACCACCAGCATCGCATCCAACTGCAGCTGCAATATAGCACTACAATTTCCCTGTAATCATTCTCCATTCCCTGCAATTTCTCAGCCAACACACACACACAGACCTAGTTATGGCACCACCTATTCATCTCACTTGCAATGTCATTACCACCACAAAGACCAGCTCAATCCCATTTCATTGCAGTCAATCCTGCAGCTCAACCATTGAGCCATCCAATACTCCATATGTACTATCCCCCAGAAGCCATCCTCACTGCCTTCTTCAAACTATTACAATACCACCTGCAACTCCTCAAACCAACATCACCAGTGGTATCTCCTTTCAATTCAAGGCACAACACTAACATGCTCTTCCATACCCTGCAAAACACATTTCACAACCAGTTGCAGCTCGTTCATCAGCATTCACAGCTACAGCTTCTTCCTCCATTCATATCACCACTTCCCTGCAATTTGTAACTAGCACAACACCATCATTATCTACTCATAACAATAGTAACACCAACTTCCACACTTCCTTGTCTTCTATCAATAGCAGTAACTCCATCTCATGCCAATCCCATCAGTCGAATTCTCCTCATGCTAGTACTGCTTCAACAACACCACCAGGTACAGTTCTTAACCAGCAATAACAATTACTTCTACCCATGAACGTAGTACCACTGAATCATTCTTGAGTCTCAAAGCAATAACACACATAATCTCCCCCACAGTTCATCCTTTCCTTGACAATAATTCTCAACGGAAATATGAACCCAACTCTAATTTCTTCAGCTGAGTTCTCGATTGAGAGTTCAAACTCAACAGAACCCTAATTCAGCTTCATGTCTGCAACTGTAATTCCCAGTTCCACCTAAAATATAGCACATCCAACCAACAACAACTCAAACTCAGAAACCCATCTTCTCAACAACCTCATATCCAAACTCCAGATTCTTAAACTTCTTCTCTCGCCCTCAAATCACCAACAAACCCTAAATTGTAGTGTTCTTCTTCTCAGATCGACATCAATCGTCTCCTTCTTTACTGATTCATTGGTCTGGATTTCTTCATCTTGAATTCTCACATCTCTAACTCCAGCTTCTCCATCTCAGTCACCCTCCACATTTCGACTACAAACCCATTAATCTCCATCATCCTTCCCAACTCAACTGCATCAGATTCCTTCAATTAACTCCATTCTCAGAGCCATGAGATTCAAACCCATCTCAATTCAAGTCAGTACCATTTTCAATTTCTCGATCTCTGGCTCTCGATTTCAACAGCAGTCATGGCTGCTTTTCTCTCTTTTCTTCTCAATCTCAGATGCAAATGATTGAGATAACAAATGAATGAAAGACAGAAATTCTCGATTTTAGGGTTGTGTAAGTAGGTTATAATTGATGTTCTGTCACCTTGATAAGGGCTACCCAGATTGTATCCCCTTAACCACAGCTAGTATTTGTTTAATACTCCTCCAAATAGAGTTGTCCCTTAACCTTGGCTCAGCTCCCAATAGCATGTGAAATGACAATTACGCCTTTTTGACTCAATTTGAATGATTTTCGCTTCTTTTCCTCCGTGCGACTCCAGAGTACCTAATAACTCAAAAACACGCGTAAAGTACATAATTCACAAGAAAAATAGCAAAGAAAGCGTAACTACTAGATAGTAAATTAGGTGTTTTAGACACCTATCAGATTCCCCCACACTTAGACTTTGCTAGTCCTCGAGCAAATCAAACAAAATAATTCTAAAGAATACATACAACTCCGTGTCGTCGAGGCTACGGTTACTCTTAGCATAAATAACAAGCCTTTGAACCCCTAGGTGTCCCTAGTGGACGAGTTATAGTCTCGTGAGGGTTTACTAGAGATATACCCACAAAACCTACTTTTCCAACTTACTAGTTCTCCGTAATAATAGCATCCAACGCGCTAAGAAGACATAGAGATTCTGCACACTAGTCATAAGAAGTTAGACACATAAATGAACACAATCTCATCCTTAAAAGTTGAGAGAGAAATAACAATCCCTTATCGAAAGAAATTCGGGTTCGGAGTGATCGAAAGTCTTGACTCTGCCTCACAAGAAAGGGTTTTATGATATTGCTCTCAATAATAAACAGCTTTTTATGGGTCACACATGTGTCCAGGTAGGAATGAAGAGAGAATCCTGCGACACGTTGAATGGTAGGAAGGCAAACCTTCCGAATTGTTTTGAAAACCCACATCTTTTATCATTTTTTGAAAACCCATTTTTCTGACGATCTCTACGAAAGGAAATCAACCACTTAACGAAGGTGGGAATATGCTTACTTACCTCGTTATCCGTTCGACGTGCAGCTAGCACCACTCTCACAACATCCATAGAAACGTCTTCGGTCTTCAATCGGTGTCTTCATCTTCGTCTTCGGTCTTCAACTCTTGATGATAACTCTTGAACTTCGTAGAATCTTGACAATGTGATTCTTTCCTCTAATTCCGTGTTGCTTGAAACTTCTTTGTAAATATTCCATCTTCCATTGGCTTTATTGAAAGAATACAAAACTAAAAACGAACTATACAAACCCAAAATATAATTATTATTTTTTTTTCTGTTTTTTTTTTATAAATTTTTTTTTTTGTTAATATAAGAAAAATAAAACAAATACAAAATAAAAAACGAAATTAAATAATAAAACTAGTAATGAACCTAAAAAAAAAAATTCTCTTGTTTTTTTTTTTTTTTTGAAGACAAGAGAAAGTAAAATACAAATAAAATAAAAAATGTAAGTACAAGGCCATGGTGTAAGTACTTTACCGCTTAATTCTTCACAACTTATATGTCTTGATATCATAGACTTCTCGAACTCTCATCCTTGATAATTTTCACTCTTGTACAATAGTCTTCAACTTATAAAAATTCTGCTCCTTATTTTGTTGCTATACTTGAATCTGAAATCTGCTCAATTTTGTACCGTTGCTTGTAAACCTCGAACGTGTTCAACTTTCCTTCAAATTTGTGATGCTCCTCTTGTTGATGATGATGGTGTTTCTATGGACCTGTTGGTGTAGAGAGAGATAAGGTGGATGGTGCTAACTGCGAACAAGATTACAAGTGGTATGTAAGTTAGCAATTCGATGTCACCATCATGGTTGATAAAAATAGCACTCAAGAGATCAAAATAGTGCTTCTATGGTGGGAGGTTGGGCAGCTCACCATTCTCGCACGGAATTTACGTACGGTGACACACACTCTAAAAGCACAAATTTAGACAGTACAAAGAATTGAAGGTTGGTGCCTCACATTATGTAACATGGGTAGTCTCCACTATATGGGATCACTGCTCTAATACCGAATTCAGTCTGCACCTTATTTGCCATTGGCATGGTTAAATCCAACTTTAACTCTCATACAATTAAGAAACCCGATCATGTTCTCTGTCATCTCTAAGTTTAGTCACTCTTATGAGAATCTCGATTTAATCTTAGCGACATGTATACTATGTGACTCTAAACTAACCATAAGTTGGAGTTTTCTTATTCACTAGTTTACACAAAAGTTGAAAATTTCAAAAATTTACAACGCAAATGCTTAACCACTCCCCCACACTTAAACTTTACATTGTCCTCAATGTAAATTGAATCGTCCAAAGTAAGTCAAGGTGGGAAATTCTAACAAAAAATTAGAAAAAACAAGACAAGAAAAAACTAAAAACAAGACAAGAAATAAATACAAGACAAGAAATACTCATCCGATGGGTTGCCTCCCATTTCGCTTGGTTTAAAGTCGTCAGCCCGACAATCTCCTTGCTTTCTATGACTCCTCCAGAGGGAGCACATCCACAAAGTTAACTCCTTCCACCACTTCGGAAGTGAAATTCTCATAATATGGTTTCAACCGGTGCCCATTAACTTTAAGTTCTTTCCCTGTAGCTATGCTACGAATTTCCACTGCACCATGAGAAAACACATTAGTAACAATAAAAGGTCCGATCCATCGTGACCTTAATTTACCCGGAAATAAATGCAAGCGAGAATTAAACAAAAGCACTTTCTTCCCAATGCAAAATTGTTTTCTAGAAATCATGTTATCATGAAATGCTTTCGTCTTTTCTTTGTAAATCCGTGAGCTTTCAAATGCATCATTGCGAAGCTCCTCTAGCTCTTGGAGTTGTAACTTCCTTTGCTTTCCAGCCCCATCCATCTCCATGTTGCATTGCTTAATAGCCCAAAACGCCTTATGCTCAATTTCAACGGGTAAATGACAAGGTTTACCATACACAAGCCTAAAGGGAGACATCCCTATAGGTGTCTTGTATGCGGTTCTATAAGCCCACAAAGCATCATTAAGTCGCATGCTCCAATCTTTCCTTGTTGGGTTCACCGTCTTTTCTAGAATAGATTTCACCTCCCGATTAGACACCTCGGCTTGTCCATTTGTTTGGGGATGATAAGGTGTTGCAATCTTGTGCGACACATTGTACTTCGTCAACAAGCTTTGCAAAATCCTGTTTTTGAAGTGAGAACCCCCATTGCTAATTATGGCTCTTGGAATTCCAAACCTTGCAAAAATATTAGCTTGCACAAAATCTGAAACCACTTTAGAATCATTAGTTGGGGTGGCTTTAGCTTCCACCCATTTCGAGACATAATAAACCGCAAGTAAGATATAAAAATTCCCATGGGAGTTGACAAAAGGCCCCATAAAATCAATACCCCATACATCAAAAACTTCAATAAATTGAATAAAAGTTTGTGGCATTTGATTTCGGGCACCAAGATTTCCGGTTCTTTGGCACCTATCACAAGTTGTACAAAATATATGTGCATCCTTAAACAAAGTTGGCCAATAGAAACCACTTTCAAGTACCTTGTGAGCGGTTCTCTTACTCCCAAAATGTCCTCCGCAAGCATAGGAGTGACAAAAAGACAAGATAGAATTAAATTCAGATTCGGGAACACACCTTCGTATTACTTGGTCACTACCATGTTTCCACAAGTATGGATCATCCCATATGTATTGGTTCCCTAACTTCTTAAGTTTGTCCCTCTCAAAGACGAGACAAGTTCTTTGGGATTTGTTTAGAAACTAAGTAATTGACAATATCGGCATACCATGGTTCTCCAAAGGCAATTGAGAATAGTTGCTCATCCGGGAAACTTTCACGCAAAGGGATAGCTTCCTTGTCCACAGCAAGACGGCTCAAATGATCCGCAACGGTGTTCTCAATTCCTTTCTTGTCCTTGATTTCAATATCAAACTCTTGCAAGAGTAATATCCATCGTATGAGCCTCGGTTTCGCCTCTTTCTTTGTAAGCAAGTACTTAAGCGCTGCATGATCAGAAAAGACAACAACTTTTGTACCAATTAGATAAGAGCGAAACTTTTCTAAAGAAAAAACAATGGCTAATAACTCTTTTTCAGTGGTTGTGTAGTTTTGTTGGGCCTCATTTAACGTTCTAGAAGCATAATAAATAGCATGAGGAAGCTTCCCCACACGTTGCCCAAGCACCGCACCAGCCGCATAATCACTAGCATCACACATAAGCTCAAAGGGCTTGCTCCAATCCGGTGGTTTAATGATAGGGGTTGAAATCAAAAGTTCTTTCAAACGATTGAATGCCACCATACATTTTTCATCAAAGTTAAAAACCACATCTTTTTTCAATAAGTTACAAAGTGGTGATGCTATCTTGGAAAAGTCCTTGATGAATCTACGATAGAAACCTGCATGACCAAGAAAAGAGCGTATCTCCCTCACCGTAGTGGGAGGGGTTAGAGCACGAATAAGGTCTATCTTAGATTTATCGACTTCCAAGCCTTTAGAAGATATTATATGGCCTAAAACTATGCCATGAGTTACCATGAAATGGCACTTCTCCCAATTCAACACAAGATTTGTTTCAACACATCGTTCAAGGATTAGAGACAAATTGTTCAAGCAAAGGTCAAATGAATCACCAAAGACACTAAAGTCGTCCATGAACACTTCGATTATGTTTTCAACATATTCCGAAAAGATACTTACCATACACCTTTGAAAAGTAGTTGGAGCATTGCACAAGCCAAAAGGCATCCTTCTATAAGCAAAAGTACCGAAAGGACAAGTGAAAGTGGTTTTCTCTTGGTCCTCCGGCGCTATCACAATCTGATTATAACCTGAATAGCCATCAAGAAAGCAATAATAAGAGTGTCCAGCTAAACGTTCAAGCATTTGATCAATAAAAGGTAAAGGAAAGTGATCTTTCCTAGTAGTGGCATTCAATTTTCTATAATCAATACAAACCCTCCAACCGGTTTGCACACGAGTTGGGACAAGTTCATTCTTATCATTCTCCACCACCGTCACACCTGATTTCTTTGGTACTACTTGTACCGGGCTTACCCACTTGCTATCGGATATGGGGTAGATAACACCCACTTCCAAAAGCTTGAGTATCTCCTTTTTCACAACTTCCATCATGGGAGGGTTCAAACGACGTTGCGCTTCCCTTGTAGGCTTTGTATCGTCCTCCAAACGAATTTTGTGCATACAAACGGCAAGGCTTATACCCTTGATATCGGCGATTGTCCATCCTATGGCCGTCTTGTACTTCCTTAGCACCCTTAGAAGTTTTTGCTCCTGTAAATCACTAAGCTCATTAGAAACAATCACATGTAACTCTTCATTATCACCCAAGTACAAGTACTTTAGGTGATCGGGAAGAGGTTTCAATTCTAACTTTGGAGATTTAACAATTGAAGGTACAAGCTTTTCATCACTGCATGGTAAAGAAATAAAAGAGATATTATGAGTTTCCGGGCATCCTTGTAGTGAATTAAGATCACCAAGGGCTTCCTTGACTTCATTACCACACTCTACACCATTATCCATGGATGTAGTTAACACGGTTTCCAAAGCATCATCACCATTTAATTCAAACATTTGTTGTGCCAATGTATCCATAACATCAATGGATAAACAAGAGTGGACATCACTAGGATATCTCATCGTCTCGAAAATGTTGAAACGTATTGTTTCTCCATCAAACTCCATGGTCAACGTTCCCTTATCCACATCAATTATGGTTTTCGCCGTTTTCATGAAGGGACGCCCAAGTAGCAATGGAAGAGACGAGTCCGGTGAACCTTCATTCATCTCTAACACACAAAAGTCAGCTGGAAATACAAGTTGATTAACCTGCACAAGAACATCCTCAACAATACCCATTGGGTAGACATTAGAGCGATCGGCTAATTGCAATACAATTTCAGCCTTTTTGAGAGGACCAAGATCAAGTGAATTATACATTGATGCAGGCATAACATTAACGGATGCACCTAAATCCAACATAGCTTTGTTAAACGTTGTATTACCAATTGTGACGGGAATGTCAAAACTACCGGGATCCTTGCACTTAAGTGGGAGTTTGTGTTGTAAGATTGCCGAAGCATTCTCCCCCACACTAAGCACTTCATTACCTTTGAGCCTTTGTTTGTTGGTACACAAGTCCTTCAACACCTTTGCATACTTTGGTACTTGCTTAATAGCATCAATGAGTGGTATGTTCACATGGATCTTCTTTAGAACGTCTAAAATCTCCTTTTCTAGTTCCGCCTTCTTAGAACTTGCAAATCTGCGAGGAAAAGGTAAAGGAGGGACATAAGTAGAAACCGGAGTTTTAGAGTTAGGAATAGGTACCTCAGAAGTTTGGGGAGAATCCTCATTCTTCTCCTCCAAAACAGGTTCCTTGGGTGTTTCCACCTTGCCCGAATCAGTAACTTCGGGTTGCACAAGTTGTGTACCACTTCTCAACGTAATAGCATTGACACCCTCTTTTGGGTTAATAGGTTGAGAAGGGAGTTTCCCACTATTTTGTGCCTTCAATTGGTTCAAATCAATAGCCATGGAGCCCATTTGTGTTTGCAACTCCTTGATAGCACTCTTGGTTTCTTGCTGACTTTCTTTAAACATGGTAGAAATGCCTTGCATCATTGTTTGAAGCTTTGAATCAATATCGGAACCTTGATTTTGCATTGATTGTTGTGCTTGTGGTTGCTGAAATTGTTGTCTCGGCTGGAATTGTTGTTGTTGAGGTTGAAATCCACTTGAAGAGTTGAAGGTAGGTTGTTGAACCGCTCCTTGCTTGTTGGCATAGCTAAAATTTGGGTGATCTCTCCATCCCGGATTGTAAGTGTTAGAGTAGGGATCATACCGTCTTTGTTGATTTGGAAAGACCGCATTAGCTTGCTCATCTTCATAACATCGAGTAGAACTTGGTATAACCGCGGCTGCAACTTGTTGCATCATTGCTGACATGTTACCCATTTGTCGACGAAGTTCCTCATTCACTTTTCTTAGAAGCACATCCAAACCACGACTCAAGAATTGTTGGGAGTTCACTGCCATATTTTTAATCAACTCTCTAGCTTGTGCCACCGTCTTGCTAACTAGTGCACCACCACCCGTAGCGTCAATAAGATTCCTATCACTTGATTGGAGTCCTTCATAGAAGTATTGGATGATCATAGCGTCACTGAATTGGTGGTGAGGGCAGCTTGCCACCAATCTCTTGTATCGTTCCCAACATTCATATAAGGATTCTCCCACGTTTTGCTTCATCCCATAAATCTCCTTGCGAATTTGAGTGCTTAGTGTGGGGGAGAATGCTTCGGCAATCTTACAACACAAACTCCCACTTAAGTGCAAGGATCCCGGTAGTTTTGACATTCCCGTCACAATTGGTAACACAACGTTTAACAAAGCTATGTTGGATTTAGGTGCATCCGTTAATGTTATGCCTGCGTCAATGTATAATTCACTTGATTGGAGTCCTTCATAGAAGTATTGGATGATCATAGCGTCACTGAATTGGTGGTGAGGGCAGCTTGCCACCAATCTCTTGTATCGTTCCCAACATTCATATAAGGATTCTCCCACGTTTTGCTTCATCCCACAAATCTCCTTGCGAATTTGAGTAGCCTTTGATGCAGGAAAATATCTCTCTAAAAAGAGTTTCTTCAGCCCATTCCATGTTGTGACACTTCCGGGAGGTAAATAGTACAACCAATCCTTAGCACTATCCATCAAAGAGAAATGGAACACTTTTAACATTGCACCATCCGCCTCAACATCCGCTGGAAGCATAGCCGTGACAATGGTGTGGAAGTCCATAAGATGTTTGTTTGGGTCTTCATTCACCATGCCATGGAACTTTGGTAATTCTCTAAGCAACCCCGGCTTTATCTCAAAAGTAGAGTTTGTTTGAATACACCCCTGTTGTGTATCAAGCCTATGAGAAGCCAAGTCCTTGAGTGAACGATTTGCATCACCCATTGTTTCTTCTTCTTCTTCAACTTGTGGTTCGTCTACGATTGGAACCTCTTGTTCTCCTTCTATTTGTAAATCTTTTTCCACTTCTAACTCTTGATTTTCTGTTGTGTCTTGACTTGGTTGGAGTATTGTGCCTCTTCGAGTAGATATCCCGCACCTTGGATAGTTCCAATCTTTAGAAGCCGGGGATTAGGTACCTGAAAACAATTCTCGCAAACAAGTGAGAAACAAGACAAGAACCGAAAAGCAAAGATAAAAGCAGAAATTATAAAAAGAAACTAAAAACTTAATAACAAGCCGTATGCCTCCCCGGCAACGGCGCCAAAATTTGATCGATGTCGTAAGCGTCAAAAATTATTTCACTTTCTTACTCACTAAATATGAATGAAGTACAAGATAAGGAAGAGTTCGTTTCCACAGAGAGGCAATTGTTGTTATGCGATTTTCAGTTTCTAAGGTAACCAAGGGGGGATGTTTGTTGTTTTAGCGAAATACTAAAGTAAAAATAAAATAGAGCAAAGAAAATAATTGGAATAATCAATAAGGAGAAGATATTGGTCACGGGATAGTATCATTCACAAACATGTATTTTCATCAATGATTAGAATTGATAATTTAATCTCTTATTTACTAAAAGTCCTAGGATACCTTGATCGCAAGTATATCCCGTTAATTCCTTGTTTTCATCACAACCACATTAAAAGATGCATATGTGAATTCTTCCTAGAAAGCAACCTAAAGTGTAAAAGCACAATTAGATTTAACTCCCTAAAAGCAATAAGTTCTATGGAATAAGACTAATCAATGCAAACGAATGTGTAAAAGCACTAATCGTTTTAACAAAAGTTATGACTCACTTGTGACTAGTAGGATATATCACTACAAGCACTACCCACAATTATGCTACTTAGAATCAGGGATAAACAACTTTTTCGTATTGAAAACCCTAATATAGCTCTAGAGATGAATGTAAATCGGATTGATTCCGGACTCAACCAAACAAACTATCAAATCATATAACACTATTAATTGTGAATCACAAACAATAAAATATTGAGACAAAACTAATTCATTGAATCATATAGCATATTGAGAAATCAACTTTATCCCATAACCAATAATAATTGTTTAGCTACTCATAGCTACGGAGTTCATCATAAAAATATTAATTGAAAAGAAGAAGATGAACAAAAGCAAACCCTAGAAGCGTAAACAAAACCGGCTCTCCAAAGTTCCAAGAAAAAATATGTGTTTCCAAAAGTTGTAGGACTTCTCTTTTATAGCTCCTCTTGTTCCAAAATTAGGTCTAGTCTTCAAAGTCCATTAGATGAAAATCCACCAAGCCCATAAGTGAGAGAAACCCATGTAGAAAATATGTCCAAAAATATGTCGCCGGAAAACTGGTATTATGGTCGGAAATCGGCCGGAGAAGTGATTGGAAAACGGCTCAGGTGACCGGCAAAGTCCGCCCGGTCA
The DNA here is from genome assembly GCA_023531295.1 of Papaver armeniacum. Lineage (NCBI taxonomy): Eukaryota > Viridiplantae > Streptophyta > Magnoliopsida > Ranunculales > Papaveraceae > Papaver > Papaver armeniacum. The sequence continues at coordinate 51,007 of JAJJWW010005463.1, read as the reverse complement.
CCGGTCAACGAGTCAACTCGGTCGGGTCAACCTGAGTCAAACGATCCAAAGAGTCAGCCGGGTCAACTCGGTTCAAACCGACCGAGTCAGGTGAGTCAGGGTTTGGGTCATCATCTTACTCAGCTGGATGGGCTGAGTGGCCAAGGCCATTGCACTGGCCTGAACTTGTGTTGCACCATCATTGCACTTCAGTTGGGAAATTCCAGCCATGATGGCTATGCCTTCTTCCCAACTGCAGCTTCTACTCTATCTATCCAATAGCATCAGCTCCATCTTAGCACATCATTTCAACACCAACAGCCCATTACATCCATCTCAACTCCACTGCAAAACTCCTACCAGTTTTAGTTCCAGTCCAACTGCAGCTCAGCCATCTTGCCTTTTTCTGTAGCTTAGTTCACCTCCATCTCTGCCAACGTAAACTGCAGCTCTTCACAGCCAACACTTCAGTCAAAACCCATTACAGCTGCATAACCAACTCTATTGCCATCTGAGCATCATCCAGAGCTACAACTGCAACTTGAGTCTCATGTTCACCTGCACAACTTCATTTGAGTTTCACTTCAGCTGCAATACTCCATTCAACTCCTATTTCCTGTTTAATTGCAATTGTAGCTGCAAAAACTCATCCTGCAACTGTACTTCATAAACACCACCAGTTCCTGGCACTGAGCTATATCAACTCAACCTCATGCTCTCTGTCGCTGCACCATCAATACCAGCTCAGGCCACACCAGTACTAGTAGATGCATCAGAGCCAAACCACCAGCATCGCATCCAACTGCAGCTGCAATATAGCACTACAGTTTCCCTGTAATCATTATCCATTCCCTGCAATTTCTCAGCCAACACACACACACAGACCTAGTTATGGCACCACCTATTCATCTCACTTGCAATGTCATTACCACCACAAAGACCAGCTCAATCCCATTTCATTGCAGTCAATCCTGCAGCTCAACCATTGAGCCATCCAATACTCCATATGTACAATCCCCTAGAAGCCATCCTCACTGCCTTCTTCAAACTATTACAGTACCACCTACAACTCCTCAAACCAACATCACCAGTGGTATCTCCTTTCAATTCAAGGTACAACACTAACATGCTCTTCCATACCCTGCAAAACACATTTCACAACCAGTTGCAGCTCGTTCATCAGCATTCACAACTACAGCTTCTTCCTCCATTCATATCACCACTTCCCTGCAATTTGTAACTAGCACAACACCATCATTATCTGCTCATAACAACAATAACACCAGATTCCACACTTCCTTGTCTTCTATCAATAGCAGTAACTTCATCTCAGGCCAATCCCATCAGTCGAATTCTCCTCATGCTAGTACCGCTTCAACAACAACACCAGGTACAGTTCTTAGCCAGCAGTAACAATTACTTCTACCCATGAACGCAGTACCACTGAACCATTCTTGAGTCTCAAAGCAATAACACACATAATCTCCCCCACAGTTCATCCTTTCCTTGACAATAATTCTCAACGGAAATATGAACCCAACTCTAATTTCTTCAGCTGAGTTCTCGATTGAGAGTTCAAACTCAACAGAACCCTAATTCAGCTTCATGTCTGCAACTGTAATTCCCAGTTCCACCTAAAATATAGCACATCCAACCAACAACAACTCAAACTCAGAAACCCATCTTCTCAACAACCTCATATCCAAACCCCATATTCTTAAACTTCTTCTCTCGCCCTCAAATCACCAACAAACCCTAAATTGTAGTGTTCTTCTTCTCAGATCGACATCAATCGTCTCCTTCTTTACTGATTCATTGGTCTGGATTTCTTCATCTTGAATTCTCACATCTCTAACTCCAGCTTCTCCATCTCAGTCACCCTCCACATTTCGACTACAAACCCATTAATCTCCATCATCCTTCCCAACTCAACTGCATCAGATTCCTTCAATTAACTCCATTCTCAGAGCCATGAGATTCAAACCCATCTCAATTCAAGTCAGTACCATTTTCAATTTCTCGATCTCTGGCTCTCGATTTCAACAGCAGTCATGGCTGCTTTTCTCTCTTTTCTTCTCAATCTCAGATGCAAATGATTGAGATAACAAATGAATGAAAGACAAACTCTCGATTTTAGGGTTGTGTAAGTAGGTTATAATTGATGTTCTGTCACCTTGATAAGGGCTACCCAGATTGTATCCCCTTAACCACAACTAGTATTTGTTTAATACTCCTCCAAATAGAGTTGCCCCTTAACCTTGGCTCAGCTCCCAATAGCATGTGAAATGACAATTACGCCTTTTTGACTCAATTTGAATGATTTCCGCTTCTTTTCCTCCGTGCGACTCCAGAGTACCTAATAACTCAAAAACACGCGTAAAGTACATAATTCACAAGAAAAATAGCAAAGAAAGCGTAACTACTAGATAGTAAATTAGGTGTTTTAGACACCTATCATCAGGTTCTTAGATCTATCTTATTATCAACTACCGAAGTAATTGTTAAGATTTTGCAATCAATACTTTTAATCACAAAGAATTGTATTGATGCCGATCTACACAACTAATCAATCTAATCTACCACAAGGATAAACCGATTATAGTTGGATCCTCTATACCGAAACAAGTATTATGCCCACCAAAGATTATGAACCCCAAATTAGAAATCTATAAAATCTTTTGTGTCTTCAAATCTTTATAGATCTTCAATAAACACCTGCACACAATCAACTTGAATCTCTTGTGATCAATCACGCACAGAACGGAGTCTGTTAACAATGGATTATCACAAGACGTCTTTAGATCTACAAACAGTCTAAAGATCCCGTCGAAACTTCGATCTAGTTTGAGTGAATATTATATCAGAATAGAAGATTATCAAGCATAAACAAACTAGGTGCAATCAAAGTTCAACCACCGTTAGTCAATCAAATCAATCGAAAACAAAAGATAAACCGCAATTATCTAGTTTCCCACCAACGGTACTAATAGAGCTTCTCAATCCCAAAGAAGACTTTAAACTTAGCGGTCGTAAGAGATTTCGCCAAATTAGTTTACTCTCCTCTCCGAATAGGCGGCTTCACCAGTAACAGCACAACTGAGATAGTTCTTGCTGTACGAAGGATTAGTTTGCTTGAAATGCAAACTTTCATATTTATTGACCAAGGAAGTTTGGACACCAAGGAATTTCCAAAACCAAAAATATTCTCAAGATATGCAATATATTTCAAATTCGGTTTCCATAATTCCTGGAAATGCTTTGTCCAAATAATGATCGAAAATCTCTTGGAAAATCTCCAACTAGTAAATGCACATTACTAATTTTCATTTTCCGAAAATAAAATTAAAACCCTTAAATAAAAGATTCTCAATTTATTTTATTCGATCCGGGATTTTCTTCCTTTAGCTATTAAGGAATAACTTTGAACAATTAAATATTAGCGTTACTGCACATGTTAAAAGTATGTCGACATCCTTATTACTTTGTAAGTCCTCTTTCATACTTACAACCTTGAAACCGATTTGCCACACTTCCAAACAAGTTTAGAATTGTTTCATCTGACTTTCAAGAACTATGTGATTGATCAAGAACACTCAATCACAAATCATGGGTTTCACGGTTCTACCTCCATGTGAGTACCGTGCATAGTCACACTAGATTTCCAAAAATTCGGTTGACTAGGTACTAGGATCAGTTCCCCACATATATATGGTATCTAACTTGTACTTGTTGCACATGTCCATAGGATCGGTTCCCCTTTGCCTAAAAACGTGTTGCACATGTCCATAGGATCGGTTCCCCTTTATGCTAAAAACTATTTGCACCTCATACAAGGATCGATTCCCCTTTATGATGTGTTGCACCTCTTACTAGTATCGGTTCCCCTTTACCCAGAGTCGGTCATACACAAAATCACAAACTCGATCATACCATCTCAGGTGATTACTTAAGATCGGTTTCACTAATAAAAGTCATACCAATACAAAAGTCAAGCCTTTGTGAATAGTTTTACCAAGAACATAAACAAGTCATGAGCGGTTATACTAATCACACATATTGGTTGTTCACAAGATATGCAATGAATAACAATACCAATAATGCCTGGAGATTTCTTTTTCGATTCACAAAACAAGTTCATGAATTTACTTCCTTAAAACAAATGTAAAACATTGTTTTCTAGGATGAAATCTTCACCTTATACCCATACATAATCACAATAGCATTCAAACGATTATGTCGATGTCTTATCTACAAAGTTTAATGGTTAAGCAATAAACCTCGTATTGTATTCCTTAATACTATGTCTAACTAGAGTGTCATTCATGCTTCGCAGTTTTGTTTTCAATATGCACTACTTGAAAGATACGTTAGGGAATGAAACAGTTCAAGTCAAATATCACTAACCTAAAGTGGAAGGATGATGTTGTCGTTATAGCTCCTTACTTCTTCACTTCTTCAAGTCTTCGCAATACTTGTAATGTCTCATATCCTAATACTTTCAAGCTAACCTATACGAATTTGACTCTAGTACATAATCAAACGACTCTTAAAATGAGTTTTGGCTCACTAGAATATGACAACCAAACTTGACATACCAATGCTTGGTGGGTTCAACCGAGCTATGCTCTAACACTACTGCATAGCCTATTCCAAGCCAACATTTATGTAGGGCCCCCAAAGCTAGCAGCTGACTAATCCAAGAGATTAACTAAAATAAAGATGCACTTCAATTAAGAAATCTTCTACAAAACTTAACCCAAAACTAGCCCCGCTCTGAAATATATATATACAAGAACTCCTCTCAAACGATACATATAAAATAGTCATTTGGTTTACAAATAGAATATACAACATAATAAACATATCAGAAGTTAGCCAACTAACGGACTCAACTCCTCGAAGCTTTCGCTGCGCAACTCTGATATGTCTCTGAAACTGAAAGTGGGAATGGGTGAGCACATCATCCCTAAAAGGGGTGCCCAGTAGGAAAATAACATTTAACTTTAAAGTAATCATTGGAATGATTTGGAAAACAATTCATGTTTTCCCCAAAACACTAAAAGACAACCAATTCACAGAAATAAACAATCATGGTATATGGAACTAAATCCTTTTTCAAAACAATGAATTATTGGATGTCGACCAATTACTTACACATCCAATTGTATACATTGACAATGAAATATATTGGATGTCGACCAATTCCTTACACACCAATGTTGATGTCGACCAATTCCTTACACATCAAAGTGAAGGAGCGTATTCTATATACCTCAGATGATAATGTTCATTTCCCAAACAATTCATAAAAACAAACAAATCATTACAATTCCTTTCCAAGCAATGAAAAGATTAAAAGAATCAACAGTACTTTCAGAATTTAAATAAAACAATGCATGGAATAAACAATCAGATAATGCATGAATTTGTTAACATAAACTTTTGTAAAAGAAAACAATAATAATTACAAAAGAGTTAAATATAAATTCCCACCTCTTTTGATGACAAGCCACGCCTACTTCGAGATCCATGATCCACTGGTTCATCCCTTGAATCGATCGTTGTTAATAACTAACTGTTAATCACACAATAACACTAAGAATCTAGCCAAAATTGCTCACACAAGAATCATACAAGTTATCTAATGATTATAAGCCCACTTATGGTCATGTATCTTCTATTATCTATCTTTAGCATATCTAAGAGTTACTAATTCAATTGAGTTGATTCTATAATCCATTAAATAAGTCTTATGACTATCTACAACTTTGTAGAAGAGGCTAAAGGCTATTTCAGACCACAAAGGTCCAATTCATCATTTATAGGAAAACTAGTCCTAAGCCCAAGTCTACTAAACCGGCCCAATAAACTAAGGTCAAGTCCATCTGAGTCAACTAACGATCACTGACGGTCAAAGGGGTCAACTAATTGTCCACGTCAAGACAAGGTCCAGGGTCAATTAGTCAAATTGGTCAAGGTCCACTGAGTCAAGTCTGGTCAGGTCTGGTTTCTGAGTTAACTCAGTCAGATACATTAAGTCAGCTAAACACATTGAGTCAGCTAAACTGACTGGGATGACTAACAGGCAACAATCTTATTTCAGACAACCTCAACTCTAATCTTATATTCTCTAACTTCTTGTTAAACAATTCAAATACAAAACAATAATGAATTTCATTTACAAACAAAAACTTTGATTACCTGCAATATGCAGTTCCAAGCTTTTCACAGCCAACACTATCTAAAAATCTAATCAACCATCTAACTTCTCTTCATTCAATTTCACTACAATCTAATACAAACCTCTGTAACCAAACCCATATCAACTCTCACAGCATAAACACATTTTCATGCACTGTCATACCATTCCAGTTCCACCTATTTATATTGAACATTAACATTTCATTCATATTCTTCCTCTGCCACATCAACATTAACTCGGATCAACTCATAACACCTATATCCTCCTCCATTGACATACATACTCACAACCAATACCCATCATCAGCTGCAACCACCTGCAATCCACATATCAGAACTAACACAATCATCACCATCATTCCAGGTCTCATCTTTCTCTCCAGCAGATTGTATCATCACCATTTACGGTTCTGCAAGGTCACCACTTCACACCAACACACTACAACCAGATATTCAAACCATAATTTTATAAATTCTCACATCAACATCACCATGTTCATCTTAACCATTTCTGCACCACCAGTTCAACACTCTATATCTGTAATTCAATCAAACTGACACTCTAACTTCATATCTAGTTCTTGTTCTTGGTTTAATTTTAACTACAATCCAAACTCCAACTGCAACAAAAAATCATATCCAATTCTAAACTTGTTCTCTTCACAATCACCACCTGTAACTCCAACCAAACATAATCTTATACCAGAACTATATCTCCATCACATACCCCTTTTATCTAACACAACTGTGAACCCAAAAACAATAACACAACTTCAATAAAGGAATCGGGTAACTTTAATAAGTGTACTGATAAGAACAATTACCTCAAGAAAGAATCTCCCGTTAATAACTGAGGATCAAATTCTTCTCTACTTCAATCCGATTCAGAGATCATCTCAAGAACATCCACAACCCCTCAATTCAGTTCAATTAACATCAACATACCCATCAGTTCTCAATTAAACCCCAAATCTTTATTAAACAAATTCAAATCCTAACTACCAATTTCAAGCTGTTCTTCAATCCCAAACTCTAATTCAGATAAAACCCATCTTTAATTCCCTCTTAATCATCATTAAAACGAATCCCAAATTCCTAATTCTTATCCACATGAACCCTAACTAAAAACCCTAATTTATTGATTCTTCGATTCATCACTGAATCATCTTCAAAACTACAATTAAACACCAACCCCTTTTGTTCTTTATCACCAACACCAATTAAGAACAAACCCATCTCCTAACTTCTCCTTATTTACTCTTAATCGAATCCCAAATCAATTTACAGAAACCTTAATTCTAATTCTCTGTTTTTCTCAATCTCTCATTTCTTCAGTTTCTCTGGACCAGACAACATCACCACCCCGACCCACCATCATCTATCAGCATCACCATATGAATTTTCTTGAATCTACTCTCAAATTTCTCACTCGGCAGAAGAACAGAAGAAAGCAGAGAAAAGAAGAAGGAAAAGAATGAAGAAGAAAAGAAAAGAAATCGAGTTTATCTTCTCGATCTGGTCTTGAGATAAGGACAAGGGGGAAATATTAAGGCACCCATTGAATTGATAAGGGCAGCCAGGCGTTCAATGAGAGACGTGACAATTTTTACCCTTCGTACGTATCCGATGATATCTTCTTCGTGCGGTATCCGAATGACACGTGCGAGTAGTCCATTCCGCGTAACTTTTCGAATTATATTTAACAGTACTAATTTCGTATCTAGATCGTTGTTAGATTAATTTCTATTAATTATTAAAGTCTATATTGACTAATCGAGTCATTATCGGCCAAATCGTCTCTTGATTGTCTCTTGACCGGTCTAATAGCGTTGACGAGCTTGAGGGTCTTTACATTTTAGTTGATTAATTAGGAGTTCAGCAGGAACATCTCCTTTATAGCAGAAGTCAATCCCTGAAACTAGAACCAAAAAGGTTTTTTTCGCAAAAAACTAAACTTTTTTTTTTCTAGAATCCATTTTGTGTAGCCAAATTAGCTTCTTTTTTTTCGACTTTTAAAAATCATATTATTAAGGTGCACCCAAAGGTCCCAAACACTCTATAAGTTTCAGTGAAAATTTTCAAATGCTATCTTCTATTATTCCTTTTTGGAAATGGAGACAACGAGTGATTTTTCTCCAATGGATTTTTAAATCGGCACCTACGTCCAATTTAAAATCCATTAGGCTCCAAGAATGTGTGGATCTTTTTTACCTGCAAGAAAGATAGGTGAGTTGGTTGGTTGGCAAGCTAAGTGAAGTTTTTTCATCCCTAACTACATCAAAGTGTTGTTCTCGATTATATCATAATGCATGAGACTTATTTTGGAGGAGCACCATTGGGTGAACACATCGTGGGGCATAAAATGGGCGGGCACACATCGAAGGGTGTCGTGTGTTAAATTATGTGATCCTATAGAATTAAGTGTTGCATGTTATGCTATGCTTTTCTTCCAAGCGCTTGGTTCGGTACGACATACATAACCAAGCCAACATACTTATTTTATGTTTTCGAAAATAAATATTTTCTTGATAATCGTAAAATGAGTAATCTAATGAATGTTTTGGAATGGTATTTTACTTGAGAAAAACAAAAAAGTACGACTAATTTTGTATGATAATAAATACACTATTATCTATTGAACAAGAAAACTTCCTAAATGCTTCCAACTACTTCTCGAATACTTTCCTAGAGATTTTTTACTATTTGGTGTCAATAAGTCCATATGAAATGAAGAATAGTCAGCTTTATTTACTGTCCTTCTTCACTGCTTCATGTTGAACCTGTCCAGTATTGGTCAAACTCGAGAACTGAAAGACAAAAATAAATCTCATCTTTGAAGTCATGATATGGTACTCAAGACTTGTTGAAGACGAGTTCAAAACCTTGTGGCATAATCTGTGTAGCAAAAGTCCCTTTCAACTAAAAATGAATAAACATACAAAAGCCTTGATAACCAATGGCAGAGAAGATGAAATCCAACTTATCCTTAGATGAAGCTCTCGTCATCACTGTTGAAGAAAGTGAAATGAGCAAAGAAAATAAAAAACATCTTATCATTGGGAAAATTTAGTCTCGGAAATTTTTCAGAGTTGAAGCTATTAGAAGAAAACTAAAAGTGTATTGGCAGTTACAATATGAACCAGAAGCTCACCTGATAGGCATGCCAGAAGAAGAAAATAGAAATATTCTTGGTTTTCAAACGAGTGGAGATGCGCAACGAGCAAAGGAATCATCACCGGCAAAGTTCGGGAAATTTTTACTTCTCCTTAACCTCTATCATCTTAGTATTCATCCAACTCTGGTTAATATGACTAGTGAAGCATGGTGGGTAGTAATCCTAAATCTTCCTCCAGACAAACGGTACGAAAGTATTCTTCATGGAATCGCTACTAGGCTAAACATATCTATTTTTGATATTGAATATCCAAAGGATACAAGGTTCAGGCAGAAAAACCCAAGAATCAAGATACATTCTCAATGTTAACCAACCATTTAGAGCTAATCTATCTCTGGATCTTCAAGAAGACGAAGCTTTCGTAATCAAATTCTTCTATATGGGTCTCCCAAAGATTTGCGAGGTGTGCAGAATCATCAATCATCCTGATATTCCATGTTATATTGATGAAACATAGAGCGAGACGACGCCATCAGTGTCTTCTTCTTCATCCTATGATTCAAGCAGAATGGTAATCACTTACTCTCCCTATCCTCCCCTCTCTGCATAGGTGGAACCGATTATGCCTTTGTTGCATGGATCTTCATCAAACAACCACAACTTCATTGAGGAAGAACTTTCAGTGATATGTCATCCCTATAAATCAAATAAGAGATCTATAAATCCAACATGTTCTCATGGTTCGGACCCAAAACACAACAAATTTGAGGATCCATGGGTTCAACCTCCTATGGACATAACTTTCTCATTTGCTTTCAGCACATCTCCACCCAAATCCCCCCATGTCTTTCCTTCTGCTGGTTTTACTTTCTCCAGTGGTCTTAATTACAATATGCTCTCAAACACTCTTTCACATTTATCCTCACTCCTCCTTTTGCAAGGTTCTATGATGTCCAACCAAAAATACACCCACCGAAAAAGACTTGCTCACCTCCCCTATGTTCAACCACCCCACTTCTCATACCACTCCAACTGTCTTAACATGAGAAACTATTGCAAAACTGAACCAACTAATCACCCATGTTTCAAAGACTCAACCCCTTCACCCATCTCTGAAACCAAACTCTGTGTACCAACTGGAAAGGTTAAGTCAGAAAGAGAAAATGATATCCTCTAAGCACCTCCCCTATATACAAAGGGAGAGATCTAATACGCCTTAAGGGATGTTGTTCACATAACACGAAAAACAAATGGCATCTTATGCGCAACAACATGTAGAATCTCTTTTCTAATGCTAACTGATCTAAATCAAGTGGAATAGGAAGAATAGGATGATACTCAAAACAATGAAGATGAAAAAGAACATAAGATTTTTGTTACTCAAAGAGCCAGATATTTGGTTGTTAAAAAGGATACAAATGTCAAAGGAAAAGCAAAACTAAACGAGGATTTCAAAAGATGCATAGTGAGGCTATCAAATAGTTCAACTGCAATCAGAATAGATGAGGATAACAATGTTATGACCAAATCCCATAATGTTTCATCGTCTATAGATCTAGCATTGATAACACTATCCATATCCTTATGCCCCATCAAATGTTTCTTGTCCAGCTGTGCCACAAAAATCACCCTCACTGCCACCTGCCAGAGTCTTTCGCCGAGTCACGGATGAAGGTGTACCAATGTAACGGAAAAGCTTAGTTATCGCCAACATGATTGGTAAAAAGGAGAATGAAGCCAAAGGCCTTACCATGAGTAGTACTCAATGGGAATTGCATAGAAACAACCAGGTTTGCATCTTATATTTCAACTATTTTAAATTATTATCAAGGCTTGCTAGATATAGTATGAAACTTCAGTTTTTCCTACGTAGAATTCTTTTCATTGATAATGTTATTAATTGTCAAAACTACTTGGGGATCTTGTTGCATTGGGATTGTTCAGATATTAAACTCAACCTATTTTATGAACTCCAATCGGTCTTGAAAAATATTTCAGCTTATTAATTGACAAAGTTAGGTGATAATTTAATCAGGAGTAACACAAATAATTGGAAAACTCATATATATACTGCTTGGACTGTACAAATATCTTTTTCTAGGTATGGGGTAAATACAAGGGTCATTGCATTCATCCACATCAACTTCAACTACAACTTCAATTTCAACAACATGTCTCTAAATATCATGAGCATGAGCAGTACTCAAGGGGAATTGAATAGAAACAACCAGGTTTGCATCTTATACTTCAAGTTCAACTGTTTTAAATTATTATCCAGTCTTGCTAGATATATTGTGCAACATCAGTTTCTTGCGTAGAATTATTCATTGATACTGCTATTAACGGTGAAAACTACTTTGGGGTCTTGTTGTATTGGGATTATTCAGATATTAAACTCAACCTATTTTATGAACTCCAATCGGTCTTGACAAATCTTTCAGCTTATCATTTAACAAAGTTAGGTGATAATTTAATCAGGAGAAACACAAATTATTGGAAAACTCATATATATACACTGCTTGGACTATACAAATAATTTTTTTCTGGGTATGGGGTAAACACAAGGGTCATTGCATTTATCCACATCAACTACAACTTCAATTTCAACAACATGTTTCTAAATATCCTGGCCTGGAATTTCCAGGGACTAGGAAAACCTTCAACACAAACCCATCTCAAAAAGCTGGTCATGGAACATTCCCCAGATATTCTCTTCCTGCAAGAAACCAAAAAACAAGAAAATTTCACCAAACCCTTATTATGTCCCTCAAATACCAATAAATGGAAATAGTTAACCCAACAGAAGTAATTGGAACTGCAGGGGGTCTGGTCCTAGCTTGGTCTAGTAAAATCTTTGTCAACATAGTTAACACTACGGGTAGCCAAATAGATGTCATTGTCAGTTGTAATTTGAGTAACCTTGTTTGGTTGATGTCGGGTATGTATGGGTGTTCGTACCGCATTAGGAAGCATGTTAGCTGGGAATAATATAAAATTTTGGCACGAACTGTCGAAATTCCTTGGCTAGTAATAGGAGATTTAAATTTCACTTAATATGGAGATGAGAAAACAGGAGGGATTCATGTTGATTATTTGGAAAAGTTTTCCTTTTCCAATTTGCTCGATTCTGCGGAACCCTTGGACCTAGGGTATGTGGGATATCAATTTACATGGTCTAACAAAAGGTTTGTAAATGAATTTATTGAAGCTATACTTGATCATGCGCTAGCAAATTATAAGTGGTTAAACCTCTATCTTATATTTTTAGTTTATCACCTGCCCGTGATGGGTTCTAACCGTTGCGCAGTCTTACTGAGAACCATCCCATGTTAGAAGGATGGAGCTAAACCATTCAAATTTTTTTGGCATCTATATGGAAGAGCCATTTTGTTTTCAGGTCATAGAGGAGGCTTGAGACTTTGACCATGGAGAGATCTGTAGCACTCGAGATAATGTCAAAGTTGAAAAATGTAAAAGAATACATAAAAAATGGAATATAGTATATTTTGGTAACATTCAACAAAATATCAAAAAGCTTAATCAAAACCTTAATCATGCCAAAAATAATCTTAATCTCCAAGATAACAACCCTAGGGTTCAAAACCTCAAGCAAGATCTCGAAAAGCGGTACAATTATGAGGATGCATTCTGGAAAACAAAAGCTATTGAAAATAGACTCCAACTGGGAGACAAAAATGTTGGTTACTTCCACTTCACGGCCACCTATAGAGCTAGGAAACTTATAATATAAATCATTCAAAAGAGCAATGGAATTTGGGGAAAAGATGGAAATGAATTGTAGATACTTTTTCCAACCATTTTTCCTCAATGGTTACCACTTCCAGTCAGAACATTTCTGATCAAATTCTTAATCTTATCCTCATTTTCCTAAATGAGTTAGACAACATAAAAATAATGGCTAAACCAACCGAATTGGAAATTAAGCTCATCATTTTTGACACGGCCCCAAATAAATCGTCGAGACCGGATGGTTTTCCAGCAATTTTCTTTCAAAAAAATGGCTTTTTCTCAAGGATGAAGTTACAAAGATGGTGCAAGATTTCTTTGAAACTCGACATATCCTTAAGGAATTCAAATCTACTTTTTTTTTACCTTGATACCAAAAATTGAGTCCCTAAGCACCTCTAAGGATTTTCGACCTACCTTGTTGTGTAATACTATCTATAAAATTATCTCTAAACTCCTAGTCGGAAGAATCAAACCTTTTTTGGATAAAATCATCTCGCCTTATCAATCTGTTTTTGTCTCAGGAAGGCAAATTGCTAATAACATTATTTTGGCCCATCAAATAGTCCACACTATGAGATCAACAAGGAAACACAAAAAAGAAAAATAAAAGTATCATGAGCCTCAAAATCGACATGTCAAAAGCCTTTGACCGTGTCGAATGGGATTTCTTGGTAAAAATTATGGACAAGACGGACTTCTGCAAACATTTGATTGATCTGATTGTCCAATGCATAGGTACCTCGTCAAGTGTTGTTCTAGTTAATGGTTAACCATTGGGATTCTTCAGGCCCTCGAGGGAACTTAGACAAGGGGACCCCCTCTCCCCTTACCTCTTCATAATGTGCATGGAATCTTTCTCTAGAGTTCTAATGAACTCTGAAAGTAGGAACTTCATTAGTGGGGTAAAATTCTCTTAAGACTCCCTTCCATCTCCCACCTCCTGTAAGCGGATAATTGTATGATCTTTACCAAAGTCGGGAGAAAAACGTAGAAATCTTATCAAGATTATTGATCTGTTTAGCTTGGGATCCGGACAACAAATAAATTACGTCAAGTCATGAGCTTTTTTTAGTAACTTCGTCTCCAATGGAGAAATAAGGGACATTGTCAACATCTTCAAGGTGGGTAGAATCAGACTAGTAAGCAAATATTGTTTTTTACGTGCTTCGAACCTCTAAAAGTTAGACTGAAAGGCTGGTGTAGCAAACTTCTATCACCTGCAGGTAGAGGAGTGCTAAATTGCTAATCAAACACTCGGCAAATATTTTGGCCATGTACCAAATATCTTGTTTTGTTATTCCAAAAGAGATAACTAAGAAAATGGAGTCCCTAAACAGATCTTTCTAGTGGGGTCACTATGAGGATAACCCTAGGGGATGGTGCCCAAAAGCTTGGATTTCAATATACAAGCCAAACCTCAGTGGCGGGCTAGGATTCAAATAATTTGCAAATTTCAACATAACTATGTTAACCAAAACGGCCTGGCGGATGATACAAAACTCAAACTCCCTAACTTCTAATATTCTAAAAGCTAAATATTTCAAAACTATCTCTCCTTTTAGCGTATCTAACCCAAAACAAAACTGCTCGTGGTTCTGGAAGGGGTTGTGGAATGGGATAAAGATTATTCAAGATGAGGCAGTCTGGCAAATAGAGAATGAAAAGGATTTTCAATTATGGACTCATAACTAGATCCCTTTGAATGCTCCAAACCTGATATCTAGAAGTGAAATAAAACCTAAAGTCACCAACACTCTGAGGAAAGTAAGCGATATGATAGACAAAGAGAAGAAGGAATTGAATGTTCGGTGGCTACAACAAGTTCTCCCAAACCATATAGTCCAGAACATCCTCAGTATTGACCTGAATCAAAAACAAAGGTAAATTCTCAGTCAAATCTGTTTATGAGTATCCGGTGAAAGGATCATCAGACACTAATTTCAGGTAGCTCAATCGAATTCAATATGGAAACAAATTTGGTCCTTAGATGTTCTTCCTCACATTAGAGTTTTTGTGTGGAAATGTTACAATGGCATTCTTCCGGTAAGTAGTAAGTTGGGTAGAGGGGTATCAACTATTTACACCACATGCACTATGTGTGACTAGTTCATAGAAACAGATGAGCATACCCTCATTCATTGCCCGTTCAACAAAGTGATTTACTGTAGAACTGATACCACTATGGATAGTGTTACAAACTGGATAGAACCACAATAGTCGAAAGAGTCAGATAGCTAATGCAAAATGGAACCAATTGTATGCTCTTACAACTCGGTATATAAGAAAATCTAGGTGTCTGAAGTGTTTCCAAAACATACAACACCTTCAGTTACTATTGCTCTCATCAGAAACCATCTCAAAACTTCAAACTACCCGTCATCGGATATAACTCGAAACAAAATCCCAAACTCAGAACAACTGTCTCAAACAAAAATAAATATCACTAAACCAAACAAATTGTTCTATGTCACAGCATGTGGCATGACAGGTTAACTGTTGCTATTGTGGTACTTATTTTAAAAGATGAAGGAGAGAAAATGTCTTCCTCTGCAAAGTGAGCTCTCTAGAGGAAAGTTACACATTGGAAATGAAGTGGCACCAACAACAAAAGAAGAGAATTTGCAACATAGAGACTGAAGATAAGAAGCTAATGAAGAAGTTAGTTTCAGAATGGAAATGTCCCAGAGAGCAACAAGCTCTAATATTTTAGATGACAATGTTGATTTACTCAGTTATTTTAGAATTTTCAGTTGTAATTCCCTAAGGAAAGTGTGGCTGACAAAACTTATTTATATCGCTAGATCTTATACTCCATCATATGGTGATGGAACTATGCCTGATTGTAACATGCTTGTGGCAGACAATACTACTCAGACTTTCGATCTATGTAGCTAGTCCTTATAATATAACTAAGTTCCAATAATGATTTTTTTTTATCTATTTTATTATCAAATAGGTCTCAAACAACACAAGTAAGAAATCAATTTTACTTACATTCGTACTAAAAATAGAGTATTTCAAAATACGGAACTTCACCATCCACAAATTTTAATTTCAACTGTTAATCTTCAACGGTTGATATTCAAAATGGTAGATGGTGGTCTTATACATCTCGGAAAGCTCTAATTTTTTGTTGAAGTGTAGAGACTTGCAAGAAGAACATGTCACCAAAAAAATAGCTTCAAATTCATTGCTTGTTAGGTTTGGTAGAAAAAATGGCGTTAAAATGTCAAGATAAAATCCCTCTAACCGTGTCAACGGATCCTACCCCTTATTTTAAAATAGCCTTTATTACTTAATAAATTTAAATATTATCATAGAATTTAGTTAACATAACAAAAAATGAAATAGCCAACAATCAATTGGAACATTTTTGTAAAATATACATGAAAATATAGTGTGTTTTGTCGTGCTTTATGCATGTCATGCAGTGCCCATGGCGTGTTGGTATTTGTCTTGCTGTTTTGGTTGCTTACGCCTGCTGCATGATGTGTGGTACCAATATGTCGTCATTCTGGCACATTGCAACACACGAAGTTATTGTCTTGTGTTGTGCTAGTTCGCAGACAGTGTTCCGATTCAGAATGTTGTGTTGTACCATGAACGCACTAAAACGGCACATATGCCACTCGTTTAAGTACTTTTACCATAATCAAATGCTAGGTATGTTTTCAATTAAAATCACCGGCAATTAAGACGAAATTGTTGTAGGGCCTACGACCCATAGTTGTGCGGCCCAGCTAGATATCTAGGGTCTCCCTTCTACATGTATATAAAGAATATTGTTCCATGTAACCCTATTATCTTCATGAATAGAAACTACTCTGCCTCTCCACTTTCCCCTATATTTTCACTGCAAGACGTTATCAGCACGAAGCTGTACCACAGAGCTATATGGAATCGATTGATTTTGTTTTACATGGATGATTTTCCATTGACGCTGAAATCAAATAAGCTAAGTTGTGCCTTCCTCACCTACTTCCTTTCTAGGTGAGGATTGATCGAACCAAGTGGTCTCTCCAACTTCCTTTATGGAGCCACGGCCTCAACCACACTTCCACTAAGTGTAGTTGCAACACCTTAGTCTATGGTGTATATCCCTTATTGAGGATTTGTAACCTTGCAGGTAGGTTTGCAGCTGGTATGTATGATCTCATCACTTTAGCGACATCAATGTACATTCTGAAAATCGATTATTCTTTCACTTCACATTTACATTTGTGGAGCACAAGAATCAATATGAGACACAGTGGGAACACACCATGACAATTCCTGTCGTTCCCTTATAAAATATTTTTTCTATCTCCCCTAACGACGGGAAGACTGTCTCATTAAAGTGATAACACGCAAATCTAGCGGTAAGAGATCTCCTTCCAAAGGTTTTAAAAATGCGGATAATTGTTGAGAGTAAATATCCAACAAAATTACTTAATAATTTATTTTTTGTGTCACCCATCATAGTACGATGTGGACTCGTAATGGCACATATATAGCACAACCAAAAATGCGTAAGATACGAATATCAGGCTTATATCCAGTTACCAACTGGTACGCAGAAAAGGTTGTCTAATATTGGGTTTTAAAATGAATTAAGTAAAGATGCGTTAATATTGCATATTCCCCAAGAAGTTAAAGGTAGGTTTGTACGCATAACCATGCCTTAGGCACCATCTATATCCTTTGATGATAGCCTTTGCGAGACCATGGGGTATAGGATGCTCTGCATTGATCCTATTAAACATGCAATAACCATCAAGTCCTTTTGATGTACACTCGCTAGCATTTACAAGGGGTGGTGATCCTTACATGTAAAATATGTGCTAGTAGTTTCTCAAACGCAAATTTCTTGGGAACTATAACTATTCCAAAATGTCAAAACATTTACCAGATCCATAAGTCACTCTAATGGTCCGCATTCTGTATGAATATTTTTCTAAATTTCACCTTGTTTTCTTTGTAATATGGATTGTTTACAATTTACATCTTAGGATGGTCTCAATCCTGTTTTACTGAAGACTTTGTGAAATGAGTGATATTCTTTCGTACTTAAAAGCATAATGGGAGGTGGGAGGAAGTTTAGAAAACACTTATTGAGAGATATGTCGTTACTTTGCATTCTGTCAATCTTTTTTCCGTTGTCTCGACCACTCAAACACGGTGATGTACGTATGAGTCCTTTCAAAACGGAATATCACTTCACAACCAAAGTTCATTTATGGTTATGTCAAAGTCTGTATGGGTTAATTTCCAACATTTCATCGTCGGAGTCAATATGGATTCAATTACCCAAATACTATAGTGATTTACATTCCACTAGATTGACTCATTAGTTTCTCTACGATATATGTCCTTCCAAATATATTAGAGATGCAATCAATTACATTCTCATCATTGTGAGTTTCCATATGATATCCACTTGCATGGGTCTCTTTGGAATTTAACAAGGTGATTATCTCTCGGTACATATAGAGCTTTTGTGACTTTTAATCTTCGTTCCATCTTGGAAATAAAATTTGAGCATTGCTTCGCTCGATGATCCAATCATTATAAAGAATTAGTTCAAAAACTAGTGTATATTCCATGAATTAGAAGGTGAAAAACCACTATTAGTTAGGCATTGAGTCTTGGGAGATTTAATAAGTGGCGTGGCCTTATTACGTAACAAAAGTCGGATTCAACTCAATTAATTTAGAGTGAATATATGTTACATTTCATCTAGATATATCTCAAGTACTTTAGAGAATTTTATGTCTCGTGGCAATGATGTACCTGTATTTTGGTGTCATTACTACCATGGGGGAAATAAAAAATACAAAATACATCTTTGTCTCATGATATATATGTCCCTTTTCACATGCTTTATATGAGTCGGTACGTCTAAACCTCATTACTTCGGGGTTCTTTATATTTCCAATTTTTCTACAATTATCTTAATTTGAGAAATTTCTTCATCTCAACGGGTCAAGAGAATCTCATTTTGAATGTCAAACATTTACTTTAGGTTGAATAGCTTACTAAAGATAGTGAATCTCTTGTTGATACTTTAACATATACTGGTTCATTAGTTTATGGATGAAGTAGAAGAGGGAAAAAAAATCTGACTTATATCACTTTTTTTGAATTCTTCCACAAAAATTGGGATGCATGTGTTTAGAAACACAAGGGAATATGTAGCTCTACCTTTTAGACAGTGCGTTGTCATTGGTAGAGAGTTTTATATGAATATACACATTTTCTTAATGATCGAGATCAACGATCATAATTTAAGTTGACCGTTTATATGATATGGACTTATCTTAAGGGAAAAACAGAACTAGGCATGTTCTATAAAAAATAGATAAATAAGTCCAACAAATATTCAATGTAACGGCCCAGATTAAATACATACCTCAAACTTTGGTACCCGTTGTACATAGCCAAAACTAAGAACAAACTTAACCGCGCATGGCTCAGAACCAGGCTGGAGAAAGAAAAACTTAACAACTGGACAGGTTAGAACTCGGAGAGCCGGGTCGGAATAGAACTAGGCTGGAACGGGTTCGGGCTAGACCTGGTCGGGCAAGGTCGGCTCTTCCTTCTCCTTTTTTTCGGGATCAGAACGTGATCCTTATCCTCTTTTCCCTGAGGATTCCAAACGACGGGATATTTCAATAGTCAACAGCCGTACATAGACATGCACATTATGATCAGAATCATGACAAAGAGTGAAGAATAAAATAATCTTTTCATTTTAACCTAAACAATAAATACAAAGACAAACTATGTAGTACTAGTATTGATTGTTAAGAAGGAGGCAGAACCAATTAAACTATATGGTTGAGGCCGTGGCTCCATAAAGGAAGTTGGAGAGACCACTTGGTTCGATCAATCCTCACCTAGAAAGGAAGTAGGTGAGGAAGGCACAACTTATTTATATCATCGGAAATCATCTCATAAGATTTTCTCTGAATATGTCCATGAATCAAACTGGAGGACCCTCCGAAGTTTAATGATTCCAGAGAACAATGACATCCCAAGTGGATTATGAGAATGCGCACGAGTCAATGGAAAGATCATGCGAGCATATTGATGATTAATTTCTTATACACTTGCTTAAGGAAATAAAGCAAGATGAGATCGAAACAAGCTCCTTGTTGCTTAATTTCAACGAAGAGCATATTTGGCCTATACAATCCAGGTAGAACTTGGTTCTTTGACAAATCTACAGGTATTTGGTGTGGTAGTGCTAACCAACCAAGTGTAAAGCCTATTGGACATACATGATTAATTTGTCACAAAGCAAAATGAGAAGAAAGCAGTCTTAAAGTATAAAGACTCGCCTTGTGGCGCGAGGTTTCTCACAAAGCCCTGGAATTGTTCTCTTGTAATGAACTTTATAGTGTTCCGCTACTTAGTTAGCTTGGTAATTTCAAAAGGACTTGAAATGCAGCATATGTATGTGGTTGTTACGTATCTCTGAAAGAATCAAGAGATAACCGATATTTACAAAAGTAATTGATAACCTTTTGTTTCCCAAATCAAATGAATCTAAACCAAAGAGTGTGTTTACAGTTAGATATAACGATCACTTATAGATTGAAGCAATCAGGCGGATGTGGTATACATGTCTAAGTGACTATTTGATTTGGAGGGGATAGACAAGTAAGTTATTTTTCCTTGCGTATTCACAAGAAAGTTCCTGATTTGGAATTGTAGCTATCTATGTCGATGGTACAAACATGATGGGTACTCTTGATGTAATAAGAGACCTTAAAAGCTATTTGAAATCCGAATTTGAGATGAAAAATCTAGGGAAAGCTCGACCTAATACTGAGCTTGTGGTATATTATTCCACCAGTTTGCATATGTATAAAGTTGTCAGGCAATTTAACAAAGACATGCATCCTGATAGCACTCCCATGATCAGTCGAGGTTCAAATGTAAGTAAGTAACCATTTCGTCCAAAGGAATATGACGAAGATGTGTTGGGAGATGAAATTCCCATATCTAAATACAATAGACTCATTGTTGTACTTAGTATAATAATGTACTCGATTAAATTTTACATCCTCAGGGAACTTGTTAGCTATATATAGCTCCGCGCCAACGCAACGTCATTGGAATGGTATAGTGAATGTAATCGTACTTAAAAGTAACCATTGACATAAATTTGTTTTATCCCTGCAAAGACATAAAAAGGAATGCTAATGAAAGTGCAATCCAAAAGTTGTTGATTATGAAGGAACAATAATCTCTTCTCCACAAAAGTAATCAGGGGGAGATATGGTAGACTAATTTATAAGTCATTACCAATATTCAGTTTCGAAAAATACATGACTAAAGGAACTGTCTGGAACAACTCTGAAAGTAATCAGGGGGAGATGCCGACATCAGGGGGAGGATCCAAGGATATGATGTCGACATATTTTACTTCGAAATTGAAGCTATGTTGTACTCTTTTTCCCTTCGATCGAGAATAGTTTTTCCCAAAGGGTTTTGTTACTCGACAAGGTTTTTAGCGAGACAACACTAAAAACATCAAGTATGTTAAACGTTGAAGACATAAAGATCGTGTTGATATTACTGAAAATATCTGAATCAAAGAAATGAAATGCGATAGTCTGTTAAGCGACGTAACTTCCAGAATCAACAACATGGTTTTATAAACATTCAAGTCACCAAAGTAAAGTGTGATAAACTTCTTCTGACTGCATTAGACTAATGTAAATTATCTGGCATCAGGGGGAGCATCTAATAGTGTGTTGAATTATTTTCCTTCACCGAGGTTGCTTTTTCCCACAGGGTTTTGTTACTCGGCAAGGTTTTTTTAATGAGACAACAACAAACACCGGGAATGTAATTTCCCATCTAAGGTTATTGTCTTTCCCACGAGGATTTTCTGCCTTAGGAGTTGTGAATTAACTAGTCAACTTCAACTGAGCAAAGTGATCATCTGCAACTGATCAACTTTACTTGCATCTGTCACGTTGTACTCTTTTCCCTTTGTCAAGGTTTTGTCCCACTGGGTTTCCTTGTCAAGGTTTTAATGAGGCAACATATTCGAGTCCATCTATGTTCTAAGTTTGCTTAATATTGCACTCTTTGTCTTTAGTTCAGGTTTTGTCCCTATGGGTTTTTCCTGACGAAGTTTTAACGAGGAAATTAACTTAGACTTGTTGGTCCTTGAAGATCGTATTCCATGTGATGAACTACATGTAAACTACGAGATAACATGTGAAGTACTACGTGTGAAGAGTCGCACCAAGGTTTTTTCCCACTGGGGTTTCCCTTGTCAAAGTTTTAGAGAATTGATTTCGGAACAAGTCATCAAGGAAAGGACGACATTTTAAGAACTACATTCGAAGCACTAAATGTGAAGCAATGCATATGAAGTTCAATTGGACCGCACAAGGGGGAGTGTTGTAGGGCCTACGACCCATAGTTGTGCGGCCCAGCTAGATATCTAGGGTCTCCCTTCTACATGTATATAAAGAATATTGTTCCATGTAACCCTATTATCTTCATGAATAGAAACTACTCTGCCTCTCCATTTTCCCCTATATTTCCACTGCAAGAGAAATGTTTTTATTGTTTTTTATTCTTATTGTTTCTAGATTTATGCCCGTGCTATGCACCGGGCATTTTGTTTCTTTAATTTGGTGTGTGTGTGGCTCACGCCGCCCAAAATGACCCGTGGGGATGCATTTTTGATTTTGTGTGAGCAAGGCTTCGCCCAGCCTCGTGGAAATGCATTTTTTATTTGGTGTGCGGGGCTTCTCCCCGCCCCGTGGGGATGCATTTTTGATTTGGCGTGCGCGGGCTTCGCCCCGCCCTTTGGAGATGCATTTTTTATTTGGTGTGCGCAGGGCTTCGCCCCGTGGAGATGCATTTTTGATTTGGTGTGCGCGGGGCTTCTCCCGGTCATGTGGCGATGCATTTTTGAATTGATGTGCGCGGGGCTTCGCCTCGCCCCGTGGAGATGCATTTTTGATTTGGTGTGTGCGGGGCTTCTCCCCGCCCCGTGGGGATGCATTTTTGATTTGGTGTGCGCGAAGCTTCTCCCCGCCCCGTGGCGATGTATTTTTGATTTGGTGTGGCGGGTAAACACATTAAATAGGTGGAAAATATGTGTATATTTTATTTATTTTTCAATTTATTTTTGCAGAAAATATGTGGATTTTTCCCCCTTTAGATATTAATTTGGAATAAAGAGTCCTTATAAGGTAGATACTCGATTTCCAAATTGAATTTGGACTTCCATAAAATTCCAAACACGGTAGGTTAGGTTTTTCTTTTAAGTTTGTAATTTTTAAACCAATCATACGTTGCCAAGTATCCTCGTGAATTCCAAATTGAATTTGGTTTCCTTTTTTGATCTTTTCCTATTCTTTTTAAGTCAATCATACGTTTCCAAGTGTCTTCACCAAAACGCTCATTTCACAAAACTCAAAAAGGCATAATTCGGCCAATAGAAAGCGAGGGTTTCCTCACCATTGGACGTGGGAGCTTTATTTGTCTAGGCCTTTAAGTCTTTATATATGATTTCAGGTGATTTTCCCCTGATGTGGTTAAAAGCTGAACAAAGCTCTCTTCTGAGAGCTTCTGGCCCCACCGAGATATATTTCATCCAATTTATTTCACACCAACAACACTTCGTCCGGGAACACCCCCAAAACTATTTTCCAGTTCTTAATATCAGACCCTAGATACACCAAACACTAGGTAATCCTTCTCCACATAAGAAAACATAAATCTCTCCATTACATGGCTATCTAGATAAGAATTGTCCATGATATTTGACTAATTAAAACTAATTTTAATTCTTCATTTTCTTTCCGCTTCTTCTCTGCTCGTCGTTTCTTTTATATTCAAAACACATAGCTGATATCATATGCCTCGATTTTCAATGGATTGTTCTATTTTTTTCGCAGGTGATAATACATGGATCTGATTCGATTTCCTATTGATTACTCAGGTACAACTCTCTTCTTTTTCATAACCCTAGATTTCTGTATCTATCAACAATGGCGGATGAGACGGAGGAAGTTGAAGACAAGAAAATCCATGTTACGGTTTTAAAGAAAGGTTATATTATGTTGCAACATATATCTTATCTCAGATAACAACCGCTTCACTAGGTCACAGGTAAAATCACCATCATGCCATCTCTATTTGTTTCAATATTTCTTATTTGCTACTTTATGAGTAGTTTTTTTTATCTACTAGGTAATTTTAATACAGAGTTTATTATTTATTTGATTGCCAATAAATTTTAGAGTATCTGCTTTTGGAGAATACATTAGATAAAGGACCAGAAAAGACACATGTTGCTGGATTCGATATTCAACCACTTTCACAGCCAACATTATTCCTATCAATTTCTACCTTCGTATAAAAGCATTACTACACCCATAATTCAAAAGTATGGTTTTCATGTTTTTATGAGTAATTAGGTAACATACACGACTTATATGCTATAACAGGTTGGAAGAAGAAAAAATTATGTACTTTCTGTTATCTAAAAGTAGAATACAGGGTCATGAAGCAGTATGAATCAAAATATGAATTTCAATTTATAACAACGCCAAATGTACATGATCTATAACAGCGCAAATAACTGATTCTACTGATAGAGGCAGGGAAACTCACTCGAATGGAGGTCAGTCCTGAACTCTAAAAAGTAAGTAAGTCTCTTCCTTTAACAAGTAATAATCTCTCTATACAAGCAATAAAATTATCTAACAAGGAAATTAATAAGGAAAGAATAGTTTAAGCACATATGAGACAAAAGGGAAATCCTATTGCAGTAAGACTTGATGTTTATTTGAGATGCTTATTTGTGATGAATGTTGCAGACTGTATTAGATGATTGCGTTTGAAGAGGAATGATATTCAGGTTGTGCATGACATGATAGAAAGGTGCAAAGAATGGCATAACAAGTGATAGGTATGATTTTAGGTATAATTTATTTTATTTTCATGTAAGTACTCTAAATCTTGAATTAAACAAAAGTGCGCAGTTTAATCTACTTGAATACATGGTATTTGGTGGAACGATAATGATCATTATCCCCAACGCAGTACATTAAAGTATGTTCCGAACTGGCCGAGCTAATCTAATCTATTTAGTTCATTTATTCCACTATAAATCCTTCTTTGCATATTAGTTTTGTTCTAGCTACTTACAATTTTGGATCAATAAAGGACATTGGAGTAGATAGAGCCGAATAAATTATAGTGGAATCAGTTGGAATACTGCATTCCATTGTTGTTTTTTATTTCTTAAAGAAAAAACTTATTTCACTGTATACATGCATCTTTTTTATTTGCAACCTCTGTATGTACTCATAGTGGCATCAAGTTTGGTTCCTAATGGTTTTTAATACGGTAGAAAAGCATATCATGGTACATTAAATGGAGTCATTTGACAAATATGGTAAGGTGCGCAACACTATATACGCTATAATTGCCGGGTAATATGTGTGCGTCAAGTTTGACATCAGGTGGAATCTCTTCTCTATATCCCTTTATGCTTATGAGTCATTTGGGTGTTAGTGTTCATTACATTAAATCCCAGCTACATGAGGAATGGTACTCGTTGTCTTAGCTCAAATGGAAGAGCACATGGTTCTTAGCCATGTAGTTGTGGGTTCGACCCCCACAGATGGCATTGAGATCCTTACACCATACACTGAAATGTATTGTAAACAAGATCTTACGGTATGTTGAACTGCAGGATAAGGTTGGTTCACTGGTGATGCGCATATGGGGATATTTATATTGTAAGAATGACAACATTTTAATATTTTTTACTAAGTTCTGATGAAGTTTAGTACGTGTGTTTAAGTTCTGAAATTAAAAATGAAACCACGAGGATGACCTTAAGTCTGTGAAATCACAACGACATTGGAAAACTGCATATGCCTCTTTCCGGTAGAGTGAGCACTTCTCATTTGGTTATAGAGTACTGTACATTAGAATTTTGATTTGAAATTAAAACACGTTTTCCATTATTCCAAAAACAGGAAGGTTACTGAAAGGGTTGGTTCATAAATGTTGTATTGTTTTGTATTGCCTATCCAAGTTATTTGTTCTTCCGTATTTTGTATCCGAAAAAATTCACAAGGAAAGTTTTCTCTTCAAAATGTCTAGGCCGTGCAGCAACGCAAGGCGCAACACCTAGTATGTCTTTATCCGTCCCATATTAGTTGAGCTAATTGGTTTTAGATTTTGTCCCACAAATGGATGAGCTATTTCACTAATCAAGGGGATATTTCTAAAACTACCCTTTTAATTGATGAGGGAGGATCCATGGACACTCTTAGATGGACAAGGTCGGACAAGATTTGCGTCATTTTCTCCAGAAAACTCAAACGACAATGAATTTAAGTCTAATATTTTAATGATATGTTCCTATTATAAGACTTTATATTCCTACCAAAAAGAATGCAATTCGAGATAGGAAACGACCATCTACCGATCTTAATTTCAACCGTTAATTTTGAACGGCTGATATTCAAAGGGGTAGATGATGGTTTTATACATCTCGATTTGTGCTCATTTTTTGTAGTGATGTAGAGTCTTATAAGAAGAATATACCATCAAAATATTAGACTTAAATTCATTATCGTTTGGGTTTTGCGGAGAAAATGGCGCAAATCTTGTCCGACCTTGTCCATCTAAGAGTGTCCATGGATCCTCTCTCTTAATTGATTATTGTTTCTATAAGAAATATGTATGATTTGATAGTCATGTTTATATTCGTTATGTAGGTGTTTTAAAATGCTTTTTAACGATATAAAGTTTACGAAAAACCGTGGTATAGTTTAAGAGATAAATCATTTTGTGGTATAGTTTAAAAGATAAATCATTTCGAAGTTTTACAAGTTATTATGTATAAGGGCATACTTGTAAAAAATACTTAAATATACTCTCCTTCTTTCCTTGCTTTAATAATTGTGTAAACTACAAATGGCTCAACTAATTTGGGACGGAGGGAGTATGTTAATTACAATCGAGGGATAGGGGGCTGCCCCCAAACATAAAGATTACATTAAAGGCAGACTCCGACGAAAAGAATCCGCAAAGTCAGCTGGTATGGATTAACCTGGCTTCCTAGACTAAATTGTCGCCTGCAAGGGTGGGAACCGAAAAATATGAGTGCAGGCTATATTTGGGTGGGTCCTGCTCGAAGCTAGGGTACAGTCAGCAGAGGTAAGGATAGAGTGGGTAGTGAAGTAGTAGAAGAAGACAGGATGGATGATGGAGGCGACAGAAAGGAATGTGTAGAGTTCGAAAAAAAATCTGATGTGGGTGATTAGCTGTGTAGGACAAGCGTTGATGCCGTATAAACTGATCAACTCAGAACCTCACTTGGCAGTTTTTTATAATCTAAAAGAAGAAACAGCAAGAGTTTCCCTTGCTGAAGCATGAGACCATATGAACCCGAAATGAAACCAAGTTCAGTTTCTGGAGTTATGAGTCTTGCAAAACTGGCATAGAGGAGAGACAGAAGGGACAAAGGTCGTAGTCTAGCACAAGGGAAGCGAGTTTCCAAAGTGATGTTGGTAGCAAACGTGAAGCGAGCATCATTTCCAGATGGGACAGGAGTGAGTAAGAATTTTTAGGACAAATTGAGGAAGAAAGTAAGCCAGCAACTTGGGAAGATCCTAGCCCACGAATGGATAAATTAGTTTACTGACCACCGAGGGGCCTTCTTAGGAGTGACTAAGAGGAATGAGAATGAAAAGGTAGGAAATGAGCATTACCACTAACAAAAACAGACAAACACCTAAAAACTTACCAGGGAAAAGAAACTGGGAAATATATCAGGGGAAAGACTAGAAAGTCTAAAGCTCAAGAAGTTCGGGACTGATTACTAATTTCTTCTAAAGCTCAAGAAGTTCAGGCCTGTGATTTCTACTTAAATGTGTTCTTAGGGCGTGGAAGAATAAGATGGCAAGAATCTCACTGAAACCTGTAAAACAATCCAACCATAGCACATGCTCTTCACAATTTACAAAAATGAAGTGAGCCAGAAGTAACAGAAATAACAAATAAAAAATATTCCCCAGCATGGCCATGGAGGCTCAAGACAGGAAGTCCAATTAAAAAAATTCTCCAGCCTCAGAGTTGAGAGTGTAACCAAGTAGAGCAAACAAGGTTTGGAAAGAACCTAAATTTTGTTATGCAAAGAAAATCACATCTACACAGACTGCTTCCTATTCATTTCTCTCTTAAAAAAAAACTTCAAATCAGAATTCTGATGCTTCGTAATAACCAAGAGCTGGAGAACTATAATTAACTAAACAAACAAATGCATAGCAAATCTCAACATCAACAATCATCGTCTCATTTCCCTGCCTAAATCAATTTTACAGTAGATGCAATAACCACATTAGACAATTCTAATGATCTTGTTATGAACACTAAGACTTGTACTACTACTGCTGATCTTATTTTGGATAGTAACACCCATGTAACTGTAAATGCTACTATTGATCTTCCTAGACAAAACAGCAGTACTCTTGTAAATGAAAACACCTAGTTGAAAAACATTTAAAGTGGCAAATTTCTCATTTACTTAGAAACCAAGTTGAAAATCCTTAAAAGTACCAACTTAATGCACAAATAATGCAGTAAATACCTCTTCATTGCGACATTCTTATACGAAAGGGTTGCAGATCTTTCTAGGGTATAAGACTACAAAGTCTAAATTTTTCAGGTTTTCTAGGTAGAATGGTTTTGCTCAAACTTAACTATGGTTATGAAATAATTAACAACACATAGTTGTAAGATCCAATCAATCTTATATCAGGTTTCGCTAACTCTGTTCACAACTAACAGAGATTCATTAGTGACTTAGACCCAAAGAGGTTTACCCAACTCAATGACAACTACTCACATATTCACCCTACTGTAAACAGAACAAACTCACTCCATGGAGGATAAAATCACCACCATCATTGCAAAATCATTTGACATTCCTTTTATATAGAGATATTATTCTACAATAAAAACTACTGAATGGTAACAGATTCACATACATCATTAACCCTGACACAGTAGAGTCAACTCTACTCAACCGTGGCTGAGAATTTCAAAGCACACAAATTCTGAATCAAAAATATAAATTATTCACAACATGACATCGAAAAACAAAAAGGATTTCTCATATTGGTGACTAAAATTATATAAATAACCCATCAAATTATAAATCATCAAAATAAAATATGAGCACATATGCTAAGCAATTTCAATCAATACTGAAAGATTAAATAGATAACTCCAGTGCGTTAACTAAAATTTAAAGATTAAATATCCACCATCAAGTACATAAACCCTAAATCAAAATCTCGGAATCTTTCAAAAACAAAAGTAAATTCATAAAAGAGACCCTCAGACATCTCCAGCCTTCTGGTAAACATAGGTCAAACCACACTTACCACAATAATGACGATCAAAATGATTAGCCATGAAAGTCCCAGCACCACACTCAGAATTAGGGCACTCCTTTCTCAACCTCTGAACTTTTCCAGAATCATCAACTTTGTAAAACTGCAACACAGCCAACTTGACTTTCCTATGCTTGTGCTTGATCTTCTTTGGTTTAGTATAGGTCTTCTTCTTCCTTTTCTTAGCACCACCTCTAAGACGTAAAACCAAATGAAGTGTTGATTCTTTCTGAATATTGTAATCAGCTAGAGTACGACCATCTTCCAGTTGCTTTCCTGCGAAAATCAAACGCTGTTGATCTGGAGGGATTCCCTCTTTGTCTTGGATCTTAGCTTTGACATTGTCGATGGTATCACTGCTCTCAACCTCAAGGGTTATTGTCTTCCCTGTTAGGGTTTTAACGAAGATCTGCATATTGAGGTACTTGCAGAGAAAAACAATAACTTAACACAGCGGAAGGAGGAATGAGGAGTAACGAGATTTTATACTGCATTTTTAGGGTTTGAGGCTCACACGTGCCATTAGTATACTTCCGTATCTGCAAACTTATTGCGCTTTGGTAATTTTCCAGGCCCGGGATGATGTCGGAGGGCTTGTTGGAATTCAAAGCCCATTGCTACTGGGGTAGGCACTTGGAATCGAAACCAGTTTCGAGACATCCTCAAATGTTTTGAGGCCTACAAAACCATTTTCCTATCTGGGTAGGTTTACAAGGGGTGTCTAGCAGTTGTAGATTACTAAGTTAACCTTTAAATTATTTAAATACCCTTCACCTAAATTTAAAACATAAACCTAAACTAATCATTATCCAAAATCATTTTCAATCCTAACCTAATTTAATCATTAGTCAAACCGTTTTTATTTTATTTTTTGTCGGTGACTAATTGTTGATTCATAAATCTTTGATCACCGATTAAAACCACAGGTATAAATGAGTCGTGTGAAGCGTTGCGCAAAGAGATTTAGTTATAGATCCGCATATTGGAACCCGGATCTTTGTTCCTCGTTTTTTTATGTTTCAGAAGAACAGTTCGGCTGATAATTAAAAATGAAAATGATAGCCGAACTTTACTTTGTTAAAAAAAACACGCTTAGTTCAGTTGTTCATTTTTTTATTCGAATCAGCCTAACCTAAATTCGGCAGTTACAGAGTTTTCAGCCGAACCTAGGTATATTTTCAAAAGACAGAGGTTCGGCTGACAAGTTATCATCCGAACCATTCATCTAGTCGGTAGTTCCAGATTGTAAAATTCAATTATTTGACAAATTCAACTTATAAAAATGATATTAAACGTCGTTTAGAAGTCTACCTCTGTACTACCTCTGTATTAACAAACCTTAATTATCTACTAGTTCAGCAAATCTCAAAAGTCTAATTTCTTATTCTTCTTAACAAACCCTAACCTAACTATATAATCATTGACATTAACCACTAATCATTAATATTAACTACTAATCACTGATATTAGATTCTAATTATTATCATTAACACTAATGAAGTAAGGGCATAATTGTCATGATAAAAATATGATGGATAAGGGGTTGTTGATTTTACCACATAGTGACTCTATTTTGTCATTACCTTGTATGCTCAAAAAAATTGAGTATACGTCAAAACGGGATCCTTTGGAATCGAGTCGGCGGATTCAAACTGGCCCATCAGTATTCTTGCTAGTGAATGCCTGGTTTGTAGACTAATATATTGGATGTTAGTGTACATTTAAAAACTATTGGACATCCACGTTCATTTTCGGTATGTTTATTGAAAAGTTTCATGGCATTATTATATTAGATGAAATTAGAAATATTATTATTAAATAAAGTTGATCAGTTTTTTTATTAGTAATTGATGGGAGAAGAATTTCTTTACTAGTACTTGATTGGTGAGTAAAGGAAATGTTTATAAAGGTTGTATGTATTGAATAAATCATAATAATGAAATCTTAAGTTATTTTTATTAGTTTTGTCTTGTATATTTTAAATATTAATCATAGGAAAATCAATTCGATAATCCGCAATCAACCGGTCGGATATCGGATGGGATGCGGATGCCAAAGTTGAAATCCAGCGTACACTGGATTAGATGTGATGAGCCGAAAACCGGACCATCCTCAACCCTAATTTCTCTCTCGGCTAGATGGCGTGCCACTGAGGATTAGATTCCATCGAACTTCAGGGATCGTCTGGGAAAATTTGATTATGTATTTGTGCCAGAGCAAATCCCTAAATTGTAAAGGTGGTGGTTACAAATCCATTGTGAAAAATGTGACCAGTCAAAAAAGACCAAATCAAACCAGTGAATTTGGTTGATGAGGCTGCTGCATTTTGAACCGTTGTCAGCCTATGCAACGCCAATTAGACATATAACATGTTTAAGATTTATATGTGTGTGAGTGTTAAAAATCTCTTCGCCGCGTGGACGAATACGAATAATTAAAATGCATGTGAGGAGTATTCATGATTGAAAAGACAAAGGTACCCTAATACACCACAATCTTTAAATTATCCACCTATAAGTCCTCTCACCGAAAGTGATTGTCTATGGACAAAGTCAAGACAATACTACAAATCGGTATTCACACTTTGTGTGATCGTCTATGGATACGAGATCGAGACAATACAACAATCAAAGCGTGATTACTTGATAATAGGTTCTGACTTAACCAAACTCTATAGGATCACTATCAAGTAATACGCAGTTAACGTTTGTGTAATTTACTTTAAATTATAATAAGAACAATTATAATTGCGGAAAAGAAAAGTAAATGACACGGTAAGATTTTGTTAACGAGGAAACCGCAAGTGCAGAAAAACCCCGGGACCTAGTCCAGAATTGAATACTCTCAGAATTAAGCCGCTATACAAAATTTAAACCAACTTCGTATAGTTGAGACCAAGCAACTAAACCTAGTTCACTTAGTTTCTTCAGTATTCCTGCACTTCCGACATTCAATAAGTGCACGCACTGGAATAATTCCTTTCAATAGTTTGAGTGAATCTTATATCAGAAGAGAAGATTCTCAAGAATAAACAAACTAGGTGCAATCAAAGTTCAACAACCGTTAGTTAATCAAATCAATCGAAAACTAAAATAAACTGCAATTATCTAGTTTCCCACCAACGGTACTCGTAGACCTTCTTGATCCCACATAAGTCTTTAAACGTGCAGTCGTAACAGATTTTGACTAATTAGGGTACTTTCCTCTTCGGATAGACGGCTCCACCAGAAACAACAAAAAGATGAAGTTTGCCTGGCTCTTAGAAGAGTTTGATAGAAATGCAAACTTGGGTATTTATAGACCAAGGATATTTGGACACCAAGGAATTTCCAAAATCGAATATTCATAAGATATGAAATAAATGCCCAAAATCGGTTTTCATAATTCCTGGAAATGCTTTGTCCAATATTTCCGAAATCTCTCAATAGAAAATCTCCAATTAGTAAATGCACATTACCAATTTTTATTTTCTAGAGATATGCATTTAATTGCTGATAATTAAAGCATGTAAAACTAACAACCTTAATTAAAAGATTCATAATTTATTTCGGACTGGGATCTCCTTGAGTTATTAAGGAATATATTTGAACAATAAAAGATAAGAGTTATTGTTCATGTTCAAAGTATGTCGACATATTTCTTTGTAAATCCTCTTTCATATTTGCAATCTTGGAATCGATTATACCACACTTCCAAACAAGTTTAGAATTGGTTCATCTGTATTCCAAGACAACTATGTGATTGATAAAATATCAAATCACTAATCATGGGTTCACGGTTTTACCAAACACAAGGATCGATTCTACCTCAATATATTTGCCAGGACGGGTTACATCAGTTACCAGGATCGGTTACGTCAATTTCCAGGACCGGTTACACAAGTCACTAGGATCGGTTACACCAATTACCAGGATCGGTTACACCAATTACTAGGACCGGTTATGCCAATTAAAAGGATCGATTACACAACTTTTTTGTGATCGGTCACACCAATTACTAGGATAGGTCACACCAATTACAAATATTGATGATACCATCTCAGGTGATTATTTAGGATCAGTTACACTAATAAAAGTTATACCAAATCATATGTCAGGCACTGTGATTAGTTATACCAAGATATATAACAAGTTATGATCAGTTCTACTAACTCACACATATTGGTAATCCAAAGATATGCAATGAATAACAATACCAATAAGCTTAGTGATTTCACTTTCGATTCATAAAACAAGTTCATGAATGTACTTCCTTTAAACAAATGTAAACATTATTTTCTTTGACGAAATCTTCACCTTTACCCATACACATAATCACAATAGCATTCATACGATTATGTCGATGTCATATATATGAAGTTCAAAAGATAAGCGTTATACTTCGTATCCTAATTCCTTAACACTATGGTCATGTGATCATGTCTTACTACTAGAGTATAGTCATTCACAGCTTCGTAGTTATGTTTTCAATATAGCACGAATTGAAAGATACGTTAGGAATGAAACAGTTCAAGTCAATATTACTAACCTCAAGAGGAAGGATGATGTCGTCATTGTAGCTTGTTACTTCTTCACATTCTTCAGGTCTTCGAGTAATACTTTTATGTCTCATAATCCTAGACTTTCTAGTCTAACCTATACGAAGTTGTCTCTTGTACATAATCAAACGACTCTTAGATGAGTTTTGATTCACTAAAATATGACAACGAAACTTGACATACCAACGTTTGGTGGTTTCAACCGAGCTATGCTCTAACAATGATGAGCACTAACGAAGTATTTGTAAAGCACTTTTTCCGCTTTCGAGATATCTACCCCGTCAACGAAATGAAGGCACGTGCAAAGTTATGACG
This sequence comes from Papaver armeniacum, assembly GCA_023531295.1. Lineage (NCBI taxonomy): Eukaryota > Viridiplantae > Streptophyta > Magnoliopsida > Ranunculales > Papaveraceae > Papaver > Papaver armeniacum. The sequence continues at coordinate 16,677 of JAJJWW010005463.1, read as the reverse complement.
AAGGATTAACGAGACTGTACAAACAGGTGGTTGAGCATTTAATGAGCGAGGAGATGAATCAAATCAATTGTTAGAAGCATCAATGATGAAACATGAGTTAGCGAGAAGAAAATATAACAACGAAGCTCAAAAGTTTTACGAGTAAAAAGTATGTATTGTTGAAGATAGATTATTTTCCAAGAAAAGAGTTAGGTAACAAAGTGAATTGTTGCGCAAGAAACTGGTTCGCCAACGAAGTCGGGAACTTTACTAGCTGTCATCCATTATCTAACATGTATAAGAGGAGGGAAAAGCAGAGAAATGAGGAGGGTTGAGTTTTTTTGGTAAGCTAGGTGTGCGTGAGAGATAAAGAGATCGTGAGAGCTTAAGTTTATATTTTGGTTCTCTTGTAATCTCACATCATAATAGTGAAATCATTAAGAAATTATGTGTTCGTTACTTTGATGAATTCATTTGCATGTTTTTGGGTTTGATTTGAGTCTTTTGATCTTGTTAGTTGTAAGGGTTTGTTCTTAATTTGGATATAGTTGTAGGATTTCCTGTAACTACATTTTTGCGCTAGAAGAATGAAAAGAGTAAAGGATTTATCCTACCCAAGTCACTTGTTTTTCAAAATAAGAGTATATCTTAAGTTTTTTAGTGATTTATTTGTTCTTCGTTGATTTTGATCAAGTCTTTAAAAGTAAGGGTTTCATTCTGAGAACGAATATTCTCATATCTCACATCTCTTGTTTTGTGTTTTTGGAAATTTTGCATTAAAGTCTTTCACATCTCGTCAGATTTTCAGTAGTTAAGTACATTTTCATCCATATTCAGCAGTTGTTTCTAGAATTTTTCTTGGATCGGTTAAAAGTATTCATTGGTTATGCATTTGGTGAAAAATCATTGTGTTGCATTCAATTTGTATTTAAGTAAAGGATACATGCATTGGTATTTTGTCAATAATGTCATATCTGGACCTTTTGAAGACAAAATGGCATCAAAATAAGGAAAGGAAAATGTGGCTAAGACTATAACTGGAGTTGCTGCCAAGGAATTTGCACATGCAGAAACCCCAGAAAATGGAGCAATAAGGCATAGGCAGTCCTGATCGAAGTACTCACAAAAATGAGAATGAGAGAGTGGATCAGTCTGTAACTCACGAGAGCGACAAATATGATGATGAGCAGGGTATGAAAGTCGAAGAATTAATAGCTAAGCTCGCTAAGCAGAGACAAAAGAAAAAGACATAAGCATAAGAACGACCACTTATCTTATCGCGAAGTAGAATGAAGAATTGATTCAGGAGAATCATTGACAAGAAGAAGACGAAGACTTTCGAATTTGAATCACAAACAAGTGGACAAAAGAATGAGGCCAAGAAACGATGAAAAGATCAGATGGAAAGTAGAGAAGAAAGAGCTACGACAAAGTATGTCGAATGCGTGGAGAAGAATGCAACGAAATCTAAGGAGAAAAGTTTGAATGAAGCAGTATGGAATGAGCTGAAAAGTCTTCGAGAGCCATAATGAGTGGTTCACGAAGCCCTGGAAGTGTAATGCAGCTCGCAGAAGCAATCAACGAGGCAAAGCGATCACCTTTCACTATTGATGTTTTGTATGCGGAATTACCACCAAAGCGTGCTTTGCCTACTTTACTAGTATCTTTGATGGGACAGGAAATGTTGTGCAACATATCAAGTGTCATACTCTTTCGCTATTACAATGAGAACTAAAAGATGCAGTCTCGTGCAAGTATTTTCCTGCGAGCTTAAAAGAAGGGTTTTAATTATCTGAAATGGCCCTATTTTCGTAAAATCTTCCAAAAATATCGAGCAAATGAAAGAATAAATAAAAATAGGATTTATGGACTTATATAGACAAATGAAAGTAATTATTTACTGTAATACCACTAAGGTCCTGACTTTTTATGCATAGTCATTTGTGGGTATATTACAGTCAGCTAACGGATATTACAGTCAACTGCCTAGTTGGAGGAGAAACGATTATTTAAACAGAAAGAGAAAGAAACTTTTTAAATATCGGAACCCTAGCTGTCTGGAAACTCTAGAATCGCTTGGGATCAAACTCTCAAGTAACTTGTTAGTGTTATAACATTTCTCTCGCTGCTGCTAACCCAATGTTAGGTATGATTCCTTAATACTTGTGTTTCAAAACTAAGGTTTACTGATTTCGTATGGTTTTATAACTAGGGTTTGCTGATTTCTTTCTTTGTATTTTAAAACTAGGGTTTAAAATATTAGTTAGTGTTTCAAACTAGGGTTTATTGAAGTTCGAAGATGGGTTTAAATTCAGTTTTGATGGTGTTTAAAAACTAGGTTTGCTAACTATTTGAGGAAATGTCCCAGTGAACTCTGTATTTGAAACTCCACTATTAAGCCGAAAATTGCATTAATACATTTGTGATACAACTCTTGTATTGTCAAAAGTTCTACGCTATTTAACTGATGGCACTATTAATATTTATGTTTTTTTCCTTTTGAATACTTTTATAACGGGTTTTTGATAAGTTGCGGCATCGCTGTTATTGACTTTTTTGATTTGGTTAAGGTTTAAGAAAATATTCTTTTAATCGGGAATTTCTTTGATCAGTTGTGATATGCGTGTACTTCCAGTTCTGTTAGACATCATTGCAGTCTGCCAGACATATATGATGAAGACAGATGATTTTTGTGGGGCTCACTACACGACTGATGCATGGAGAGCAATGTATGAACCTCATATCTTCCTGGTGCTGAGCTCAGATACTTGGAATGTCCCAAAGGTGGTGGCAAAGAGAGTAGTACTTCCACCCAATACAACACCGGACCTTGGTCGCAGGAGCATCAGCCGATATCGGTCTGCCTATGAAAAACGCGCCAAACCCAAAAAAAAAGAAAAGAGCATGTTCAAGGTGTCACGAGGTGGGGCATTACGCTAACGGCGGCCATTGCCCCAAGGCTTAGTATTGATAAATTTGATTGCAGACTTGGCTTTCATATGAGTACTTGTTTATTTTTATTTTATTTTAGTTCATGTTAAATTGTTACAAGACTTTTATTTTCATCAGTTTTCAATGAGACCTTTCTTTTTGGAAGTATATTAAAGAGTTCACTCTGTTATGGATATCAATTGTGTGTTGCTAATTGTTGGAGTTGCGCTTAGCTTTAGCCATCACTCCTTGTAACACTGATTGTGTATGTAATCTTTGGTACAGGGAGGATATCATCAGGACTAGACAAATCCGGGCATCATTGTTACTTACGAAAAATAAAAGAACTCACGAGTTTGAAGGCCTTTTATTGATATCATGGTAACAATGGCATGTATCCTATTGCCATCTACATCTGGAGGAATAATAATGGGGAGAAAAAACCACTACATATACCAAAATAGATTATCAAAGGTAACCAAAGATGGACATTGGAGTGGAAAGCACACTTCCTACTTGAAAACTTACTAGTCGCATCAGCCTAGACCAATTTGTCATGACTTGATCTTCTAAAAAATCATGACAGCCACACATTGAAAAAAGATACATAATGTCATTAGAATAAATAGATTTTCTAAAAACCATGGGCACTGAAAAGCATTTCATATATATAACAAGGAAAACAAGACAAAATTTCAACATCCAGAACTTTTCTCGTTGTTGTGGCCTAGATGGCATCATCGGGACTAGACAAATTTTTAGAAGGATGTTTCCTTTATTTGGAAAAGACTGAACAACTCATCATTGATGTTCAGGGCATCAACATTTTAGAATGCATTTCTCATGCCATAAACAAAACCAGTAAAGCAATGGCTTATCTTCTAAGGTTGCACACTTATTAAGTTGAGTTGCACAAACACGGATCATTACAAAAAATTAAACTAGTTCCATAGTATAAATCAATGGATTGGAGCCTTTGAGCTTCAAAGGTGGGAAGAAGAATTCAATACAAAATCCATGAAAAAAAATTGATATTTCGGCTAACAGTGGAGTTTCAAATACAGAGTTCAGTGGGACATTTTCTCAAACAGTTAATAGTCTAGTTGTGAAATTCAATACATACTAGACTTAAGTTGGAAAAAGAAACTTGTGCAATTGCACTTTAATCGTACCTAGGAATTGAATGCAATGATTCCATCGCACTCGCAAGTGCCAAGGCGCATGTCCCTGTCCATTTAAAGCTTTCACCACCAAGGTAGAGTCACATTCCATCCAAATACTGATGATGATCTTCATACACTTGAGTGCGGTGGATTTCTCAGCCGTCACTGTGTTGTGCCTCGAGGAGACGGCGGTGGTGGTCGACTACAGTATTGCGAAGGAAGAGTAGAGCGACAAAAGAAAGAAAAATGAATAAGTGAATTTGTGGACCTTTAGAGTATACGACATAGAGGTGTAGGTATGAAAAGAGAAATTGGTTGATGACCACACGGTGAGGTCCAGAACTTGGATTCAAAGGTGCGGACCTTCATCAACCTACATGGCACCTATGTGTGATCAATGTTCCAGACTTTAGGTTTGATAGTCCGGACTTTTCTGAATCTAAATGGCGTCTATGTGGCAACCCATTATTTGAGGATTTTTATGGTCCAGACTTTGGTAAGAAAAAGTCCGGACCATTTTGACCTAGTTTTACATAAATGAATTTCAATTTTTTTAAAAAAATTATTATTATTATTACTTAAACATTATTACATGAAACTAGTTGGAAGCCTAACAAGCTAAGCTCCAACGACATACTACTACATTAATCGAACAGGTTGCTGTGCTAACCTACCAGCGAGCCTCATGGGTAACCTAGCCAAGGGAACCGAAACAGCGGGAGGGGGCCGAGATTGTGTCACAAGGGGGCAAACTAACACTACCTTCCATGTTAATTCCTGCAATATTACGCCATTGGGGACTCGAACCTGGGACCTCCTGGAGCGCATTAAACTTTGGGGAACGGGGATGACCAGCTGAGCTAGGGGCCCGTTCTTAATTTCAATTATAGCACTTTTGAATAATTTATTAAGGTCCAGTTAGAAGTCCGGACCTTCCTGACTAAAACTAGAAAAAAATATTTTCTTTGTTTTTTTATTTTTATTTTTGAAGGAAAGGATAATTGATTCATTAATATCCAAGATCATATCTAAATGCATCAAAGATGATTACAATAAAATAATACAAATATTTATTAAAATATATAATTATTAAATATTTTATATTTGAAAATGTCTTCTTCATTAAAATTAAAATATCTCAAAAAGAAGTAATGCGCAATATTTCGTAGTCATGATCTCTTCTAGTACCGATTAGTCTTTATATGATTGTAGAACCATCCTATATGACCATCAATAAATATAATTAGGAGGACTAAACTTTTTTTTATAGTAATGGTCCACTATTTTTAGGACAAAAATGTAATAAAGTTATTTGTTAGGGGTAAAAATGGTACACAAACCCATATTCGTGTATTAATTTACGTTTTCGATATTTTTGAAAGAGACACCTAAGAATGCCCTATTTTTGTTAATTCCGCCGCTTAAAAGGAGAAGGTTTGGCATGGTTTGATGCTGTACCAGAATCTTCAATCTCATCATTTCGTGAACTTCCAAGAACGTTATTAGAGACTTACTAGCACAATAATTTACCGAGACCTGGTGAAGACGTTATTTAACCTGAAACAAATACTTGATAAAAGTTTACGAAGTCGGGTTACAAGGTGGCGAACTATTTGTAGCGAGGTTGCAGGATCGCAAATCTGAAGCTAACTTGGTGCGTGCTTTTATCAATGTGTTATTATTACAGACCTATTATACACTTTATATTCAGCTCGAAAGACATGTTAGACATGCAAGAGCTGCGAGAATATCAAGATGAGTATATTGCTTTGGAATAAAAGCAAAAAGAAGCAGTGGTACAGATAAATGTTGCGAAAGGAAATGTCCCAAAGGTCCAAACACAGTGTTGAGTAGCACATGCAGTTGTGGAGGTTCCTCAAATAGATTACAGGGATATCTATCCAGATAGATAACAACGGCGGCCTCCAGTATCAAACCAACGAAATGGATGGTTTACCAACGATTAGAGACAAACCAATGACAAGGGAACCAAAGAACCGCGAAGAGAAAAGTACAATGATCAAAGGTTTGGAGAGAAAAGACCAAATGCTCTTAAGTTTGAAGAACGGAGGCTTCCAAAGTTGAACACAACAATAGAGAAGCTTTGGCGAGATTTAGGACAACCAGAAGACATTCCAGACCCACCAAATCGAGGGATTGAACCGCCACCCTCCAAGTTTTGCCACGAGTATTGAGAATATCATTTGTTTCATAGTCACACTACTAACAATTGTACGAACGTTCAAAGAATAATACAAGGCATGTTATATGGTGGAAAGCTCACCCAATTCTTAGATGAACCACCACCGCCACCAGTGCAGATAGCAGCTCAGCTTCCCCAATAGGAAAAACTTTATCGTGTTGAAATAGAGAGAGGAACGCAAAACCTACAATGAAATTCAATCATTCATTCCGCTAGAACAATTGCTAATTTTCATAATAACACTATGAGCCGAGTACACAAGCGAGATGGAAGTGGAAAAGAGATCTTTAGCGTGTCCAAAGTCCAACCGCTAGAAAGATGGAAAATGCATCCCATCACATGCTCATCTTTATTTGCACTGGACTGTGGGAGAGCGCACACAGATCCCATCGTTGTCACATTAACTACTGACACATGGGAAGTAGATAGAATACTCGTCCATACTGGAAGTTCAGTCAATATATTCTACGAGACAAACAAGCGAATGGAATTATCCAATTCAATGCTCATCCTTTCTACTTACAATATTTATGGGTTCAATGGTGTCGCTTCGAACCCCAAAGGAGATATTATTCTGGAGTTGGACACTTATTTCACCTTTTGTGTTGTAAATGTGGAGTCACCATATAGCGCCCTCATTGGAAGACCATGGGTCCATGGTATCAAAGGGGTAGCATCCAACTTTCATCAATGCATTCGCTTGCCTATGCCAGACGGTATTGCCGAGATTAAAGGAGACCTATGAACAACGGCGAATCTAGAAACTAAACTAAGGGGATGCAAATTTTTATTAGGGGTAGTAAAAAAGTAAGATTAGGCTTTGAGGAGAATTTATGCTTGAAAATTTAGGCTTGGAAGCAAAATGTGGAGGGGTAGCAAGTGCACATCCTTGCTACTAGTTGGATCCGCCACTGCCTATGAAGCACGAACACCTCAAAACCGGTGACGTATCCGCGTCGGACGCCGTATCAGTGTCGGACACTTGGGGATACGTATCAGACACCCCATTTAAAGTGTCCCTTTTTATTAATTACGAAAATGGTAGGGGATACTTTTGGGATACTTCTCGGATACTCTAGAGGGGACACTTCTTATAGTATATATTGCCAAATATTTATATACAGAATATGTTAAATATTTTTAGATATGTAATATATTCGTATTTATCAAAAATTATTCTATAGAAGCAGTATATAAATGTCTAACCCTAACATTCTTATTCAATATTGATGAGTGATGGGTTATCTTTTTTTTTTTATCTTTTTTTTTATTTTGATATTCCAGATAGTATTTTAAAATTTTCTTACTTTATGCGATTCTTTTCACTACTAATAAATTATTTTTTAATTAATACACGTATCCCAACGTATCCCGTATCCCCATTTTTTGAAAATTGACGAATCCCCGTATCAGTATCCGTGCTTCATAGAAGGAGACCCTTCCGAAGCAAAATTTTGCAACAAGGTGGATGTTCAACAATATAAAAGTCGAGCAGAAAAGAAAACAAAAAGGAAAAAGCAGGCCAAGGGAAATAAGAAAGAGTAAGAGTTTAAAGTTTATGATATCAAAGTAGTAAAAGAAAAGGGCATCCCTAGCGAAATTCCATATGATGAAAATGCTCCCTTATGGAAATTAAAGGAACCAACCCCTCCCGGAGACCTAGTGACGAACTTTACTACAATAGAGCCCACCAAAATATTTTTCTAGTGGCGCTCTACCTTGGTTTACTAGGAAGCGATGGAGAGCCATTCAACTGGGTTATGTCTCGATTCGTTTTGAACACAATGTCCGTGAAGTTAATTTTGCAGCTGACAAATTGGCTAAAAGAGGATGTTTTCTTCCAAATGGTGAAGGAAGACCTTTATTTCTTAATTATATCGAGTATCCAAATGTATCGTATTATCGTTTCGATTAGCTTGTAAGTTTTTGGGGTTTCTATAGCCTCTTTTCTTACCGCTAACGCAATCTTTTTTTTTTGTATATTTGTTATCTATTAATAAAATTTGGATTTACCAAAAAAAAAAAAAAAAAAACCCACCAAAATAAATAAAACTGGTAACTGATGAAGATCTAAGGATAGTCAAGATATGTACTAAGTCTGGAGGTGGACTCTAAGAGGAGAGATCGTAACAATTGTTACGAGAATATATGTTATAGCATTGATTGATTGAACCCACCAAGCGTTGGTATGTCAATTTTGGTTGTCATATTTCAATATCAATACTCAATTAGAGTCACTTGATTAAATGTATTAGAGATCAACTTCGTTTAGGTTAGACTATAAAGTCTAGAAATGTTGAGACATACAAGTATTACTTTGAAGACATGAAGACGTGTCGACTACAGCGAAGACATCATTCTTCCACTTGAGGTATTGTGATACAGACTCTACTTGTTTTCATTCCCATCGTTGCTTTCAAGTTGTTTAACATTGAAAATATAACATGTGAGGTTATATTTTATACTCTAGTATTAGACTTGATAATTTTAGTATGATCAAAGTGTCAAGGATGAATATTTGATCGTGAAGTATAACGTTTGTCTTTTGAACTTCGTAAATGCGATATCGACATAATATATGTAACTCTTTACTTGATTATGTATTGGATATAGGTGTGATTTCATCCTAGGAAACTACGTTTGATTGCACATGTTTAAAGGAAGTACATATACGAAACTTGTTTCAGAATCGAAAGGAAATCAACAAGCGCTTTGGTCCGGTTTTCATTTAAAATCTATTGGATGACCAATTCGAAACTATGTAATATCTTTGGTAGAACCGATCTTGACTTATGTTGAGAGCTATGGTAGAACCGATCTTTACCCAATTTGGGATATGCAGTATAACAGATCTTGATTTATGTTAAGAACCTTGGTAGAACCGATCCTTACTTATTTTGGGATACATGGTAGAACCGATCCTAGCTATTGTTGGGAGTCATGGTAGAACCAATCCTTACCTATATTGAGAATATTGGTAGAACTGATCCTAGCTATTGTTGGGAGTCATGGTAAAACCGATCGCTACTTATATTTGGAGACTTGGTAGAGACGATCTTAACCTACGTTAGGAATCATGGTAGAACTGGTCCCAGAGCAAACCGATCCTTCATATTCACATATTACTTTACGGTTTGTGTGAGTTTGGAATTAGGGTTTGTTACTTTACGGTTTTGGACGTGGGTATAATTTTTATCTTTTATCGTCTAAATATATTCTTTGATACTCAAGATGATCCCAATCCGAAATATTGAGAATCTTTTAATTAAGAGTTTTCGATTATATGCTTTTGATTTTCCAGCAAATCAAAATATATCTCTTGGAAAGTTATATTATACTCCCTCTGTTTTTGGAAAAGTGATACTTTCACTTTTTCATTTTAGCCTAAAAATAGGCCAAATTGAAAAAGTGAAAGTATCTCTTTTCTAGAAACGGAGGGAGTATTAGTTAAGTAAACCCACATTAAATATTTTTAAATGAGAGATTTCTGGAATTGCAATTGTATTAGTTGTAAATAGAAAAAACCGAAATTAGGTACTTATTGCATATCTTGAGAATATTTTCGGTTTTGGAATTTCTTTATTGTCCAAACAACCTTGGTCTATAAATAGTTAAGTTTGCTAGCAAACTATCTGTTAGAGCATAGCTCGGTTGAACCCACCAAGCGTTGGTATGTCAAGTTTGGTTGTCATATTTTAGTGAATCAAAACTCACTTAAAGAGTCGCTTGATTATGTACTAGAGTCAACTTCGTATAGGTTAGGTTGAAAGTATTAGGATATGAGACATTACAAGTATTGCGAAGACTTGAAGAAGTGAAGAAGTAAGAAGCTACAACGACAACATCATCCTTCCACTTGAGGTTAGTGATATTTGACTTGAACCTGTTTCATTCCCTAATGTATCTTTCAAGTCGTGCATATTGAAAACAAAACTGCGAAGCATGAACACTCTAGATAGACATAGTATTAAGGAATACAATACGAGGTTTATTGCTTAACCATTAAACTTTGTAGATAAGACATCGACATAATCGTTTAAATGCTATTGTGATTATGTATGGGTATGAGGTGAGGATTTCATCCTAGGAAACAATGTTTTACATGTGTTTTAAGGAAGTAAATTCATGAACTTGTTTTGTGAATCGAAAAGGAAATCGCCAAAGGCGTTATTGGTATTGTTATTCATTGCATATCTTGTGAACAACCAATATGTGTGATTAGTATAAACGCTCATGACTTGTTTGTGTTCTTGGTAAAACTATTCACAAAGGCCTGACTTATGTATTGGTATGACTTTTATTAGTAAAAACCGATCTTAAGTAATCACCTGAGATGGTATGATCGAGTTTGTGATTTTGTGTAAGATCGACTCTGGTAAAGGGGAACCGATCCTAGTTAGAGGTGCAACACATCACAAAGGGGAATCGATCCTTGTATGAGGTGCAACATGTTTTAGCAGAAATGGGAACCGATCCTATGGACATGTGCAAAACGCTTATAGGCAAAGGAACCGATCCTATGGACATGTGCAACACATTCAAGTTAGATACCATATATATGTGGGAACCGATCCTAATACCTAGTCAACCTAATTTTGGAAAGCTAGTTTAACTATGCAGCGTACTCACATGGAGGTAGAACCAAAACTTGTTTTGGTAGAACCGTTAAACCCATGATTGGTGATTGAGTGTTCTTGATCAATCACATAGTTCTTTGGAAAGTCGGATGAACCAATTCTAAACTTGTTTGGAAGTATGGCAAATCGGTTTCAAGATTGTAAGTATGAAAGAGGACTTACGGAGTAACAATTGATGATGGTGGATTTTCGACAAAGGTCAAAATTGTAAAATCATGATACTACATGTTTCTGGCACGACTTCCGGCATGTGGCGATTCATATTTTACGAGCCATGATGAATATGTAGAATAACATAATTGGGCTAATCTCCGTATGATTGAGGACTTAACGCCTTCGGGACATCGGTGACACTTGATGTTCCCCGACTACATAGAGAGACCCACCCTCTACATGTAAGAACGATTGGTGGTTCTCCGTAAGATTGAGAGCATTAATGCCTTCAGACGTCGGTGACACTCACCGTTCCCCTCGACTATGTAGAGGGACCGTGTATAGATCCGTGGCGGTTCTCTCAGAAGATTAAGAGCAATAACGTCTTCAAGACTTCAAAGAACACTCGATGTTTCTGACTATGCACCTTCGAAACGGGTATGACGCTTTAATCTGCTAATATCCATTCTACAATAGATTAACTTTACCGTGATATTCACCACTGAATTCCTAGAAGATAATCTATTTTATCTCATTACTCCGATTTCATGATCGAATCCACGGCCGATCTCATGGAATGGTAATGGATAATCTCATTACCTCGATTTCATGATCGAATCACGGCTGATCTCATGGAATGGTAATAACTACTTGCATTACTCAGATTCTATGGTCGAATCCATGATCCCATGGAATGGTAATACTCGTTTATTATTCCTCAATTCATGGTGAATCCACGGTGATCGTATGGATTAATAATAAATAACTACTCACTTTTATTACTCAATTTTATGAATCATTCTCCACCACTTTCAAATTAGTAATAAATACTCAACAATCGAACTCCTGGACTACCACTAAGTAAGCCCCATAAAATGGTGCAAGTGTACCGACAATGATGCACGAACGAGCACCCAAATGCACGAACGAGCATTCGAAAATATGGACAAATGAGAATCCTACACCTTTTAATAGGAGAGAGAAAATATTATTAAAATAATAAAGTGGCGCTTATGGGACCGGGCCCACCGGCCGGCCGGTCATGCCGTCGTGGCCGGTCCCCCACGCCCTTTTCCCTTATTTCAATTATTTTGTTATTTTCATGAACTCATGAAACTCCTCCATTCCAGCAACTTTCCTTGTTCGAGCAAAACTCACGTTTTCTCCATATTTCTCATGGTTTCATGAGAAATAATAATATAATAGGGAAGGTGTCGTGGGGACCTAACCTAGTGGGGCGGCCATACCCTAGCTTTCCTGGGGCCATTCCCACCTTGCAATCCCTAATCTTTTATAAATTGTTATTTCTTTCATCTCATGAAACTTCCATGTTTCTCAAAAAATCATGGTTTCTTCATATTTTCTCAAATATTGCTCAAACCATGAAAAGGCCAAAGTCAAATGGTCACATGACCGACTAGGCTACTCATGCTAAATATTAAAATATTAATATTTTCCAAATTTTGATCAAACGAGCAAAATCGAGGATTTCATGAAAGACCAACTCTTCTCGAAAATTCAAGATATTGCTCAAACGCACATCGAAAATACCGAAGCTCTCGGGACCGAGACGCGGAGACTATGGTAACACGGGCATGCTCCTTGACCGACCAAGGGCGGCTCTAAGGCTTGCAATGAGCCAGTCCCACATCGTTTTCACAATTTTGACCTAATTTGCGCAATTGCTCATATCGGGTCCAAATCTTTCCAACCAACTTGGAATTTGGTCAAACCACCATCACCTGGTCCCACGACCACCAAGGGACGTTTCATACCCTCTTGGTCGGTCCCTCACTTCTCCATAAATTAGGTTTTATTACCTAATGCTCAGACGAGCACTATTTTAAATAAATGATGAAATCGGCATTTAATCATCATTCTTTCACCAACCAGTCAACAAAGGACTCTGAAAGCACGCCCGGTCTGGCACTAGGAATCACATGGACGTCCATAATTCCATGTGGTCGGTCCCTCTCTCACTCAGTGACCTATTTTCAGCAATTCATCAATTAACAAATAATTGATCAAAAATTAGGGTTCAACAAACGCTCAACAAATCATCATTCCAGCAAGTTTAACACTAAATAAATTTATGTTGATCCAAAGAAAAACACGCTGGATTAATTATATAATATTTGGTAACCAAATCAATATTTTAATTAATATTTTATTGGATACGCTACCAATAAATACTTCAAGGATTGAGCAATACTTGTTAATTGCTCGAATATTGATTCAACTATCAATATTCGAATCTGCCGAGCAATAATTGCTCGCTTGCTCAATTTACAATATTCGAGCAATGTCTAACATGTTCCATGAGCATTCATCACTCATGCCGATTCAACAAACTTAGATTCATTATCTATACAAATCAACAAGCTGACTAATAAAATACACGTCATTATATGCACTCCACTTCGTAGACTTCAATCACGTCACATGGGGGATATCAATTAGGATTTTTATGCAGCGGCCTACGGCACGGGATTCATCCACGATGAGAAATGTGGGTAAGTGGAGTACAGCGAGTTAGCAAAGTAGTGGTGGGCGATCAACCAAGTCTCCATACTGACACGGAATTGGTTTTACCACGATCTCCCACTTTCCCACTCTTCCACTCATGAAACCGTCACACTTAATGGGATCAATGTGTTATTAACGACAATATAAATAAGTCTCACGGATCCACGATTGAACAACAACAATTTTTTTCGAGGAATCACTCTCGAAATTCCCATCAATCGCCCAAAACTTATTGAACTCAATAGTTCATCAATTTTTCGAAACCTTCAATACATCCACAATCCTTGATCATCATTGATCCTACCACATTCTCGACTTCCCTCCTACCGAGATCAACCATCTCTCTCTTTGTGGCCGAATTGACTGGATCGGACATTGACTGTTTTAGGCGGAATCCTGATTGATCTCTCGAATCTAAGCACTCCTTTGCGGTGCATCTTGTGGAGAGGTTCGCGGTTTGCTCGCGAGAGTCTGGGTCTGATCGACGCTCGACTCTTCACTTTCCCAAAAAAACATCAAATCGTTTTCCCCATCCACAACAATACTTGTTTGTTATAGAGGATCCAACTATAATCGGTTTATCCTTGTAGTAGATTGATTGATTAGTTGTGGATCCCGATTAGCTTGAGGTATATTTGGGTACCACAAGGATAAACCAATTAGTTGGATCCTCTATGCGAAACAAGTATTACAGGCACACCAAAGATTATGAACCCCAAATCAGAAATCTTTATTATTTTCTTTTTCTTCAAATCTTCTTAGATCTTCAAAAAACGCACGCACACAACAACTTGAATCTCTTGTGATCAATCATGCAGATAACGAGTCTCATTAACAATGGATTATCACAAGCGTCTTTAGATCTACAAGCGAGTCTAAAGATCCTGTTTCTAAACTTGATCTAGTTTGAAGGAATCTTATATCATGTTAGGAAGATTCTCAAAAATAAACAAACTAGGTGCAATCAAAGTTCAACCACCGTTAGTCAAATCAAATCAATCGAAAACACAAGATAGACTTAAATTATCTAGTTTCCCTCAACCCAGTACTAATAGAGTTCTCAATCCCAAAGAAGACTTTAAACTGAGTGGTCAGAAGAGATTTCGCCTAATTAGGGTTAGTCTCCTCTCCGAACAGGCGGCCACCCAAGTAACAAAACAACTTAGGAAGTTTCTTTGTCAAGAAGGATTAGCTTGCTAAAATGAAAACTTCAAGTATTTATAGACAAGGAAGATGGGACACCAAGGAATTTCCAAAACCGAAAATATTCTCAAGATATGCAATATATTCCAAATTCTGTTTCCATAATTCCCCGAAATGCTCTCATTCAAAATAATGACCGAAAATCTCTTTGGAAAATCTTGACTAGTAAATGCACATACTAATTCGTTTTCCTAAAATAAAATTAAAAACCTTAAATAAAAGATTCTTAACTTATTTATGTTTCGATCACGGGATTTTTCTTCCTTTAGCTATTAAGAATAACTTTGAACAATTAAAGATAGCCATCGCACATGTTCAAAGGATGTCGACATCCTTACTGCCTAAGTCCTCTTTCATACTTACAATCTTGAAACCGTTTGCCACACTTCCAAACAAGTTTAGAATTTGTTCATCGACTTTCAAGAACTATGTGATTGATCAAGAACACTCAATCACTAATCATGGGTTTAACGGTTTCTACCAAAAAACAAGTTTTCGGTTCTACCTCCATGTGAGTACGCGCATAGTCACACTAGATTTCCAAACTTCGATTGAATAGGTACTAGATGGGTTCCCCACATATATATGGTATCTAACTTGAATGTGTTGCACATGTCCATAGGATCGGTTCCCCTTTGCCTAAAAACGTGTTACACATGTCCATGGATCAGTTCCCCTTTATGCTAAAAACATGTTGCACCTCATACAAGTATCGATTCCCCTTTGTGATGTGTTGCACCTCTTACTAGGATCGGTTCCCCTTTACCCGGTTGGTCTTACAAAAATCACAAGCTTCGATCATACCATCTCGGTGATTACTTAAGATCGGTTCACTAATAAAAGTCATACCAATACATAAGTCAGGGCCAGCACATGAATAGTTTTACCAAGAACACAAACAAATCATGAGCTGCTATACTAATCATACATATTGGTTGTTCACAAGATATGCAATGAATAACAATACCAATAACTATCACATTTCCTTTTCGATTCAAAACAAGTCCACAGAATTTACTTCCTTAAAACACATGTAAATATTGTTTCAGATGAAATCCTCACCATACCCATAAATAATCACAATAGCATTTAAACGACATGTCGGCGTCTTATCTACAAAGTTTAATGGTTACAATAAACCTCGATTGTATTCCTTAATACTATGTCTATCTAGATTGTTCATGTCATGGTTTTGTTTTCAATATGCACGACTTGAAAGATACGTTAGGGAATGAAACAGCTTCAAGCCAAATATCACTAACCTCAAGTGGAAGGATGATGTTGTCGCTAGAAGCTTACTTCTTCACTTCTTCAAGTCTTAGCAATACTTGTAACGCTCCTTGCTATATCCTAATACTTTCAAGCTAACCTATAATGGTTGACTTCTAGTACATAATCAAGTGACTTCTTTAAATGAGTTTTGATTCACTAAAATATGACAACCAAACTTGACATACCAACGCTTAGTGGGTTCAACCGAGCTATGCTTTGAATATCTCCCCCCTTTGTCAATTTTAGTGACAAAACTCTTACATCATATGGATAAACAAATTACAAGAATTCATTACACATACACTTGATTCCCGAATTCAACAAACACAATAACATGTATACAATCAATCATTAAATGCCGATGTTGACATTATAATAACAAAGAATATTACTCCCCCTAAAGGTAAGATAGGTAGATTTTATCAATCCGCACGTCTTTTGTTATTCCTTTGTAATGATATGTTACTCCCCTTAGTCTATGCTTTCACTCTTTCATTAGGATAAACGTTTAAGCACCAATATTCTTTTCCTTTAGTGATACCAATTAATATAAAATCAATGCCAGTATCACTTGTTTACTCCATATATTCCTCCACCTTTTTGTCACAAA
>JAJJWW010005462.1:0-12578 GCA_023531295.1 Papaver armeniacum | reverse complement strand
CGGTCATGGGATGTAGGGATTGTGGCCGGAAATCGGCCAGGAAGAGTCGCAGGAAATCGGCCCCGTGGCCAGACAAAGTGCTTGGTCCACCGAGGGTCAACAGTCGGATCGCCAGTCAGCGGGTCGGATCGGCTGGATCGGGTCGGGTCGAACTAGTCGAGCTGGACCGGGTCGGGTGAGTTAATGGGCTCACTAGTCTTGGCACAACCATTGCGGCCTTGCACAAACAAGACTAGTGATGCACAATGATTGTTCTTCTCTTCTCGGCCAAGATGGGCCGTGCCAAATCTTTTATGCGCACTTGTGCTTGTCATAACAACACCAGCAACACCTCACAAGCACTTGCTCCATATACAGATTGCTCCATATCTGCAGCTTATCAATTGTACTTCCCTGCTCTAGCATACTACACAGCGACAAAGTAACTTGCATCACTTTCACGTAATTCCATTGGCGTAAAAGACTCCAACCGACCCCAGGTCCTTGCCACTACGGCACCATTTCAAACGACTTTCTTTGTATCGGTTGCGGCTCCTCCAATGGGCAATTCCACCACTTTCCTGCACCCTGAAGCTACACTACAGGCTAACATGACCACCTTACTCCATTTCATCTCCTCTACCTGCAAATGTACTGAATAAGACATAACCATCTCCGCCCGCAACTTGACTTCACATACACCAGCTCCATCACTCCCTGGCAAGATATTCATGTCACCAGCACAAGTCACCTGCCTGCAGCTCAGTTCCAAGAGTCCCTAGTTAAGTCCTTGACCAACACAACATCTCGAGGCTAGCATCGGCTCACTTAATTCACCATAGCCATATCCTATCGGCATCTGACTCCGGCTCACTCTGTCATAGTTGCGGCTTCCATGTAACTCATTCAAACCCAGCTACATTTTCAATTGACAACAACACCTCAAGACCCGCAATGACTTCAACTGCCAGCGACTACCAAGTCATATCTCATGCCACTGAATCTCAACTCAACTTCATACCACCCGAACTTGTGACTATATGCTCCACCAGCGAAGCTCCTTTGCCCTTTGAGCAACACTACTTACCACTCATCCATCTTGCCAACAAGACACAGGACATCGGTGCCTTTTCTAACTTTGATTTGCTTCTCTTAATACCTCATTTGCAATTGCAACCAACAGCACCAGCTCTGCCACCATCTACTTGGCTCCAACACCATACATAGCAGCACCAACGGTTCCATAAACCCCCATTCTCAAAACATCAACACCATTCCCTCGGATCCTTCAAACTCCACAAACCCGTCACCAATCTCACATTCATCAAACCCATTTCGAATCTCTCCACTCTTATCGATCTCCCAGACCAAATCTTCTATGATTCTTCATTAATTTCAGCTCAACCTCCACACACCAATTCCTTGTCAAACTTGAAACTCCCACCGAAACCATCCGAGGTTGCACTATCACCAATGACCCAATACACAACATCGGTGCCATTCAAGCCAATTGCATCAAATCACGCCTCCTTCAAATCGAATCAAACCCACCGAAATTCTCGATCCCCGAGCTACCGGTTGTTTTACTGGATTCAACGACAACCTTCTCGATCACACCCTAGCTTCTAATTTCAGACAAAACAACACGGGTTCATAAACTCAAGCTCAATATTCGATGAGCAACATCATTCAATCAAAACCCTAGCTCTTTGAGATCTCAAATTTTCTTCCAACCTAGCTCCCTCTTCTCACAAAAACAAACTAACATTTGAAATTTGAGAATGATTTCCTTTTCTCAACCAAATGATAAGGTTACTGTACGGCATTATTGAGGCACCACAGGAAAGTGGATATGGGCGACCAATAAATCTCTTTGTATTGTCGATCTGAGAACCGACAAGCAATTGTTGACTTTGCTTACAACCTTCTCATACGGACTCGGAATGGCCTCGTTCTTCCGCGATAATTCGCCTTTTGCTCCAATTGGGATGATTTCCGCTTCTTTTCCTCCGTGCGACTCTAGAGTACCTAATAACTCAAAAGCACGCGTAAAGTACATAATTCACAAGAAAAATAGCAAAGAAAGCATAAACTCTAGATAGTAAATACGGTGTATTCTACACCTATCATATAATTCCAAGAAAACAACCAGATTCATGATAAAATTTGTTATTCCCTCTAATACTTATCATAATCCTTATTAATCTTAAATAATTATTATCTTGAATAATAATCATAACCACTTAAGATAATTATCCTCTTTTTGTTAGGATTTTGCAATTATCCCAAATAATTATTATCTTGAATAATAATTATAACCACCTAAGATAATTATCCTCTTTACTTGCAATTTATCGAGCTTCCATAATAAGCAAAAGTGGGTTTCTATAATAAACCAACTGGGCTTCAATAATAAGCTAGTTATGTTTCCATAATAAACAAAATGGGCTTCAATAATAAGCCAACTAGGCTTTTTAATAAGCCTTGGGTTTCTTTAATAAACCGGTAGGAAGCTTCAATAATAATCCAACAGAGCCTCTATAATAAGCCATGTGGGTTTCTTTAATAAACAAACGGGTTTCCATAATAAACCAAATGGGTTTCTCCAATAAACCGTATTTCCCGAGTATTGAATAGCTTGTGCGGTGGGAACGTGTACCATTTTAATGGGGTACAAACATCGCCCCCTCTTAATTCTCAACTTGTTGATGGATTAAGAACAAAATAATATTAGCTTTCTCCAACTAAATATGACCAAGGTTGTCTTGGTTCAATATCCACGTACCAATAAGGCCGATTTAGGAAGGGGCGTGGCCAATGGCAAGTGGCGCCAGTTGGCCTAAGGCATGGCCACGTCTCCCATTCTTTGCTGCGGCTCCACATTTTTTCGATTCCTAGAGGTTTTGCACCTTCTAATCCATGGCGGATTAATTACCTAGTTTGCCCTAAGTTTAATTTCGACAAGCAAGGTATGATATCTTGCGCGGCGCAAAACCCTAACTTACGCAAGTTAGTCGGGTCAATTGATTGAATTCTATGTGTTGACATAGAGTTCTTTTAAGTTCATTGCTTTAGAGGAAGCGGTTGATGGTGGTTTTAGCTTAGGGTTAAAATCGTAAAACCGCGCATCGACATGAGTCATTATGACCTCTAGCACATTTATTGAATCAACCCGACATGCCTACGTAAGAATTACCCGGGATACCTTTTTTATATACATGTGTCATGTTCCACGGCGAACCCTTAGTATTGATGACATCGTCTTTGTATATACCAAACACTAATTCTCGCAACACCGTGCCAATGGAAAACCATGCCCATTACGTCTCCGCACCCAAGGCATGCCAACCATGCCAGCCGCACCACCGTGCCAATGGCAAACCATGCCAACTTCGTCTCAGCGCCAAGGAATGCCAACCATGCAGTAGCCCAGCACCACCGTGCCAATGGCAAACCATGCCAGCCGCGTCTCATGCCAAGGCATGCCAACCATGCTAAGATGCACCACCGTGCCAATGGCAAACCATGCCAACCCGTTTCAGCGCCAAGGCATGCCAACCATGCCCAGTAGCACCAGCCGTGCCAATGGCAAAACCATGCCGGCCACGTCTCGGCACCAAGGCATGCCCAACCATGCCCGTGCATGCACCGTGCCAATGGCAAACCATGCCAGCCATGTCTCCGCGTCAAGGCATGCCAGCCATGCCCAGCCACGTCTCGCGCCAGGCATGCCAACCATGCCCCGGCCGCACCACCCGTGCCAATGGCAAACCATGCCAGCCACGTCTCGCGCCAAGGCATGCCAACCATGCCATCGCACCACGTGCCAATGGCAAGTCAAGCCATACTCCGGCTGCAAAAGCAGAAGGGTTGCAATAATCAACGGCTACCCTTCCCTTTGAGATCACGGATCTCGGCCGTCAAGTTCGCCACCTAACTTGCATTTTGGAAACTTGCGACCCAAAGCCAAACATCACGGTTTGCACTAAACCCTAATTTTGGACGCGCCTAACACGGCCAAAGCCATGCTCGGCGTTGGCTGCCCAAACGAAGGGTTCGATAATCAATGACTACCCTTCTCTTTGAGATGCAGATATCGACCGTCCAAGTTCGCCACCTAACGCATGGCAACTTGCGTCCCGAAGCCAAACATCACGGTTTGCACTAAACCCTAATTTTGGCCACGCCTAACACACATACCAAAGCCATGTAGTGGCGGCTTCAAAGCGAAGGGTTGCAATAATCAACGCTACCCTTCTCTTTGAGATGCTGGATCTCGGCCGTCCGATTTCGCTTCACCTAACGCATGGAAACTTTGCGAGTCAAAGCCAAACATCCGCAGTTTGCACTAAACCTAATTTTGGTCGCGCTAACAGGGCGCCAAAGCCATGCTCGGCGGGCGCATGTCGAAGGGTTGAAATAATCAACGGCTACCCTTCTCTTTGAGATGCATATCTCGACCGTCCAAGTTAAGCCACCTAGCATGGCAACTTGTGGGCCCCAAGCCAAACATCACGGTTTGCACTAAACCCTAATTTTGGGCGCTAACACATGCCAAAGCCATGCTCGACGTTGGTGCCAAAACGAGGTTGCGGCAATCGGCGACTGCCCTCCTCTCTGAGACACGAATCTCAGCCATACAAACTCGCCACCAAACGATTTGTGGCAACCTCTTGGCCATGGCTCCAATTCTTGGCCGCGACGCCAAAACCCTAATTTGGCCGTGCCAAGAGCATGCATACTATTTTTAACCATGTCGCTGGTTTCCAACGAAGAGTTGTGATAATCTACTGACGCCTTTCCTCTGAGATGCAAATCTCATCCAGGTACAAGCGCTAACGACCCTCAAACTCGTCAAAACGCGATTAGACCCAGTCATGAGATGACTAAGCGCTATTGACTCGATTAATTAGAGACGAACGTTAATTATTAGAATTAATCTAACAACGATTTAGATACGAAACTAGTACCACTATATAGATCTCGAAAAAGTTATGCGAATTAGACTACTCGAACGTGTCATTCGGATGTTTGGGCGAAAGAAAGAAAACATCGAGATTTGTATGAAAGTAAAATTAGTCTTGTGCGGAATAAACCGACACAGGTGGCCCTTATCCTTTTAAGTGGGCGCCTTGATAAATTCCATTTGGTTTTATCCAAAACCAGTTATCGAAGAGGATTCATTATTCTCTTATTATTTTCTTTCTCTTTCTTCTTCTTTCTTCTTCTTCTTCTCTGTTCTGAGTTGCTGGTGGAATCGAGAGTTGGATTAAGGATTTTGAGATCGAACTAGGTTTGAATAGATCAAGAAGTGGTGGTGGTGGTGGTGTTAATTCATGCAGTTGATTCAGAACTCCCAGAAAAGTTAGTTGTCATTAACAACGTTCGATTCAAAGGACGAACCAGTGGATTGTGTTTATTTTCTATTTGTAAATCAACTCACTATTAAATATGTATCACTTGAGAGGAGTTCTTGTATTTATTTCCGGGTTTAAACTTTGTTTAGAACTTTTAAATTAATTCTTAAATAGATGTTTTAAATCATTAGTGCCTCATTTTATGGTTAACCTCTTGGATTAGTCGGCAAATGCTAGCTTAGGGGCGCTTTGGTAAGCTCATTATTAGATCTTACATGGTGACAAAGGAATAGCCAGTGCCAGTTAGAGGATTAATTTAAAATTGGGTAATGGGTTGTGAGATAAATTTTAATTCACTAAAAACAATCAATAACTAAAAGATGAATTGAATTGATTTGGTTGATTTGCATAACATGTTGATTGTTTGTTCTCTGTTTTGTGTAGGTTTGTTCTTTTATAAATTATGAAGTAAAAATTGTAGGTTAAACCAGTTATGATAGAAGTTTAGAGATTAGCTAATTTTAATAAGTTAACAATTAAATAATCTAGCACTGGAGAATAGTGAGGTTTTGAAATTACGGGTGTGTTTGTGTTATCTTTGTTTGTTAGAAACCATTGTCAATCACGATCGGCTTAGACATGGCAACTTACATTCATGGATTTCCATTCATAAAGGAGAACTTGCTTCTATTAGTTAATCGGTAGATCCCAAGTTTACTTAGAAACTAATAGAGTGTCATTCCTAATAATTAGAACCTTTAATCTATCATAGTAGAAATGAAGTTAAATTGTAAAAGTAATTAAGATAATAGTTCGACTATTAGTGTTAATAATAATAAATGATAATAGGATGACTAATAATCATAACGAAAGTAATATTAACACTTAGCAAATAGTATTGTAGTGAACTTTATCTAATTAAAATCTCATTAGTAAATGTACAATGATAAAAGTAATAATTAGGATCAAGTAGCTACGCAAAATACTGAGTAAATATGTACGGTCATATTTTGTAATTTAAATAAAAATAAGAAATACTTTCTTGTACATTTAAACCAAATAGATAATATAAGACTTATTAGATTAGACTTAAGAACGTGTGTATAAATATATTGCATAAAATAAAAAGACTGAATTTTTAGTAATCTTATACCTCAAATTATATTTAGTCTAATAACTGATTTAAAGAATCATACTTTTGGGAACTAATAACTGACTAAATATTGATAGGGAATAAATAATTTACGAACATAGATTCATTTGACAATAACTAAATTTTATTGAAATAAATTAGTAATGGCTAATTATTAAATATAAACTACACATGAAGAAATAATTATAGTATTTGGATGCCTAGCACAATAATAGACTTGAAAGAAAATAAATTTTTATATTAATAAGATACTTTATATTGATAGAAAAATCTAAATACTTTTACGATACACTAAAATTTTATGCAAACTCGAGATTGAAACAATATTAAATTATCGACGCGATACTTAAAAGATATAGTATACAGACTCGATATGAATAAATAAAATCAATTATGTTGATCTTTACGTGAATGTAGAGTTATATTTCGAAAATTAAGACTTATTGTACCAACGGGACTATAAACAAACTAATAACAATAATAATATAGATATAGAAAATAGTAACACTGATGATAATAATATTTCAATAGTTATGTTTAATAGAAAATTTAGCGTAATTAATATTTGAAAATTTATATATTGTATAACAGTATAGTTAAAATATCAGATATTAGAGATTTACATGAAATCAAATTTGGAATTAATTATATGGATAAATTACATCAAATTAATAAATTGTTAAATACTAGATTATAAATTTTAGCGCAGAGAACTTAGACATACTTATTTGTTAGAATCGAATTCCCATAGTGAGCTTAGAGATAATCTTTTTATGAAATAGAAAATTAGTCTCTTGAACTTAGAGCTACAAATTATAAATTTTAGTTGTAGAAAACCATATAGGCTTGTGTTTCTTTTCTTATTGTTTTGAACTCATTTTAAATGAGTTGCGTTTTCAACGCGTTTGTAAGTATAGGCGTATTGCATTTAGTTGAGAGATAGTTTTTCTCTATAAGGTGGGGGAGTTTTTGAAGCCAAATGAGCTGTTCGATTTTCGAGACGAAAATGGTATAAGGTGGGGAGAATGTAACGACCCTCAAACTCGTCAACAGCGATTAGACCCGATCATGAGACGACTAAGCGCTATTGACTCGATTAATTAGAGACGGACGTTAATTATTAGAAATTAATCTATAACGATTTAGATACGAAACTAGTACCACTAGATATATCTCGAAAAGTTATGTGAATTAGACTACTCGAACGTGTCATTCGGATACTGGACGAAGAAGAAAACATCAGATTTGTATGAAGGGAAAATTATTCTTGTGCGGATTAACCGACCTGGACCTTATCCTTTTCGTGGGCGCCTTGATAAATTCCATTTGGTTTTATCCAAAACCAGATCGAAGAGGATTCATTATTCTCTTATTATTTTCTTTCTCTTTCTTCTTCTTTCTTCTTCTTCTTCTCTGTTCTGAGATGCTGGTGGAATCAAGAGTTGGATTAAGGATTTTGAGATCGAAATAGGTTTGAATAGATCAAAGAGTGGCTGGTGGTGGTGGTCTTAATTCATGCAATTGATTCAGAACTCCCAGAAAAGTTAGTTGTCATTAACAACGTTCGATTCAAAGAGACAACAGTGGATTGTGGATCTCAAGGTAGGGGAGGCTTGTCATCACAAGAGGTGGGAATTGATAACGAACTCTCTTGTATTCATTATTGTTTTATAAATATATTTATATTGCAAAAGGCATGCATATCTTTGCTAGTATATAATATGTGTATGCATGTATTATTTGTGTGTAATACAAACTAGTTTTCTTTTACACTTTGGGATGGGGTTGGATCTTTAGAAACAACTAATACCTGTGTTTTGGGAGTATTTACTTATCTTCAAAAAGTGATTCTTTCCATTGGTAGGAAAGTAGTTACAAACTTTACTTGTTGTTAGGATGTAAGGAAACCTTTTCCTTTTGATTGGTGTGAGATGTGTGCCCCCAAATGTTATACCTATTTTATGCAAATCTAGATAGACCTCGTTGGGTTGAATATTATATGGTCCTGGTTTTAATTTGGCCATTATATTTCCCTATTTAAATACGAGGGAATTAGCAGCATGTCTCATACATGGATGTTTATTATTCTTTTAAATTACTTTCAAAAGCTATTATATTATGTTTTGGTGTTTAGAGAGAATGATGTTGAGAATCTTATGTCGATTGTTGGATTTGACATGCGAGAGGTATAGGGTTCTTCATGTTAAAGTTCTTGAGTCGGCTATAACGTTAACACCATTAGATCTCTTTAGATACTTGCTATGTAGAGTGCGCGTATAATAAGATGCTTTAGTAGGTACAAATCTTATATGACTACGGGATGTCGTCAAACCTCGGGGGCACTTTAATGATCATTGAAGAATCCGCAAGAGTCACGCCTTACTAATCCGAGGAAGCTGCGTCGCTTAACTATTATTTACGTTTGTGAATGCAGATAAATGCTTGCAAGATTGGTTGGTAGAACTTTATAATTCGGTACACTTATTATCTTACTTATGTTTTTGCTCATTTCCGTATTTTATCGGTTTTCAATAAAACCTGCATTGTCTTCAAATCATTCTAGTGATTACTTGAGTTAGTTATTATTTCTCTGGGCACCCCTTTTAGGGATGATGTGCTCACCCATTCCCACTTTCAGTTTGGAGGCGATTCAAGATGTGCACGTGGAGATAAGGGCTACGAGGATTTGGTTTCGTTAGTTGGTTGGCTTAGCTAAGTTTATTTGTGTTTATTTTCTATTTGTAAACCAACTCACTATTAAATATGTATCACTTGAGAGGAGTTCTTGTATTTATTTCAGAGAGGGTTTAGATTCGGGTTTAAACTTTATTAGAACTTTTAAATTAATTCTTAAATAGATGTTTTAAATCGTTAGTGCCTCATTTATGGTTAACCTCTTGGATTAGTGTTGCTAGCTTAGGGCGCTACACAAACACCGCGAGAACGACTCGTGGCAATATCTTGGGCACGATGCTAACTCTGTCATGACACCAGCACAGGATCGCGCCTATCCTTTGTTCACGACACCAACCCACTACAAACGCCAAATCCTTTTGGCCCACACATGAGCAACAACCACACGTTTTCCTCTGAAAGCATCGAGACATCAACACATGTCTGGGGATGCTCATTAAGGGTGGTTTTGGCGGTTTTACGGCGTGCGAGCGTACACTCGCCGGTTACATGAAAGTGTCATAAGAATGAGTCGGTTAGTAAATACAAGGAATAATGGTGAAACGCTCCTTTCATTATGGAACATCGATTCGGAGTGTTGCAGTTACCACTCCTTCCACTTTACTCAGCCGTTTCCATTTCTTACGAGACCCAGTATGTTTTGTTTCGACTTGTATAAATAGGTCTTACCTATTTCCACCAAACACAAGTTTTGGTCAGGGCATACAACCTCGAAATCCACTTGCTAGCTTTCCATCACATTGCTTTCACTTTCGATACAAGTCAAACAACTACTCTTCTGAATCAACTATTCGGTCTCAATTCTCTTCATCCCTCCCTAAAACCAACCCTTCTCCTTCACTTTGTAGTAGAAACAAGTGCAGGAACGACCATTTCTTGGTTTAGTAGGATTTGTGCAGTTGATCTCTCGAATCTAAAGTACTCCCTTAGGTATATTGTTTAGGGTTTAGACTCGTTTCTCACCCCTCATGAAATGCAGAAATGACGAAACCATTTTCACCCTCCAAGATAACATGCTCTTTCGATTGAATACCTTATGCAAAAGACCTTATCCTTGATACTTGGAAATTCATGCTACTGCTTGCGAGTGAACACAAATCGTCATGCCATATCAACATTAAGGTTCAGCCCGGAGAACATATCATAGAAGGCATTCAAAGGAACATATTTAGTGAATATAGGCGAGGCGCCGAAATTTACTGAACATGCAGGATGGTTGCTACATTCGCTTGGTATGGATAAATTTCATGTAACTATATTGAACGGCTCAATAAATATTTCGGTGGAGAGGTTAGCACTCACGACATAGTTTCCTTTGAGTGACGTCATGAGATGTAAGGTTTTGTTCCAACCCTAAGCTAAAAACCACCGTGATATTAAGTCCCACCTTGCACGTAAATGCGGCGTTGTTGCGGGGTAAGCATGAGATGGTGACAAATAAGAGAAATAAAATCGAAAGGACAAGACGTGAAGAGATTGCCGAAGAAATTCAACTAACCTTTAGCGGAAGGCATGAAATCCGTGATCCCTGTATTGGTGGTTTTGCATAAATTCAATTTGGCCATGGGGTATTGGCATCAGTTGTAGCTTTGGCTATTGATCAACGAGAGGTGACATTGCAACAGCACACGGAATGGGCGTTGGTTGGCTAGGAAGGTAGATGGCATGGCTACCTTGGAATGGTGAATGGTGCGGCTACCTTGGGATGGCGGATGAGCGCGACTAGCTTGGAGTTGTGGATGGGCGCGACTAGCTTGGTGTGGCGTATGGCGCGGACTAAAAAAAGTGCTTGATTTTATACTTATTATGGTGTTTTTATGTTTGTGTAGGTGTTTTTGGAGAAATACACTTGTGTGGAAAAAGTTGCTCAAAAAGTGTTATTTGGACCCCTGGAGAAAAGTACTAAGAGCACCCTCATTTTGGATAAGAGCACCCTCAAAGCACCCCTCAAGGCAGCTATTATTTTAGTCTGCATTGGGGATCATCCCCAACCATTTCAAAAATCCAGTTTTGGCGGGAAAATCTCACATCTATGGCAGGTTAGGGTTGGATTTTGGGTCTTTGAAAAGGAGATTGAATGGGTGATATTCATTGGGATGACTTGTTAGAGCATCACGGGCATGGTATGGTCGATATTTCCGGTTAGAATTGGCTGCATCGTGGGATTGAAGAGACGGAGCATGTGCACGGGAGGAGTTATTCACGGGATTACGAGCGTGGATACGTGTGTTTGGATAGTTGTTGGCGGCTGCGAAGCGTGAAGAAGTTAAATAAGGAAGATTGGGACTATCAAGCACTCGTTGACAGAGTGGGAAGTTAATTCGGGGAAGAAATCTAGTGGCCGGCAGAAAAATATTTTAGAGTAAATGAAAGATTTTCAAGTAATGACGAAGATTCTTGTCCACTGTTGGGTTATAAATAGTTGCTGGTATATCAAAGAAGGGATACAGAGAGATTAGGGAGAGTTAAGAACATTACAGAGTGAGAAAATCAAGTTCATTTCTGCTATTGCTGAAGAACACGAAGAACAAAAGACCACCGGAGCGGTCGTTCCATTCTTTCTTGTGAAGAACATAAGACGTACATCGGCAGGTCATTTTTCTACGGTGTCAACGACGATTACTATTTTATCGTTCTCTATAACGATTCGGTTTGTAACAAAAATAATTGTACAAACCCGATTTTATTGTTTTTTTCCCATTTTCATCATTTGTCAACACTTTGAGCAATAAAAATGATTTTTGAGAGTGTTTCCAACATGTTTCCAACATGATGAAAGCTATTCGGCTCTAATTCTTTCATTTTAACAAAAATTTCATCATTCATTATTTGTGAATTAAAATAAGGGACTTAAAAAGATAATTAGAGTTTGGATTATTTACCATCATTCATTCATGTAATAGTGGAATCGTGTCTTGGTTATTTTAATATCTTGCAATCAAATTTTGAGTTAAGTTTTGTTTGTTTTTTTAAGTTTTATAAGTCTAAAATCTATTGCTTTCACAAGTCTTAACGAACCTATTTACTAACTATTAAATCACATCCAATTTTTGAGCGCCGCCTACGGAGACTTGTCTTTAGGCTAGAGTTTTTAGATTTTTCTTTTTTAGGTTTTATTTGTTCTTCTTTCGTTTTTGGGTTTTTGTCTTTTCCTTACAATTTGGAATTTGGAGGCGAAAATTTTGACAAAGCTTTTGGTGAATACTTAAAGACTAGGAGTAAAAGGCAAAGCGAAAGGAGCGAAAGAAGAAGATTTTTTTTATTTGATAAAAAAAAAGAAAAAAAAAAGAAAAAAAGAGAGACATTTTTATTTTTTTATTTTTAGACTTTCTTTTCTTTTGCACTTTATTTTGGACTTTGGACTTTAAACTTTGGGACATTATTTTAAAACCCTA